>PVIR01002531.1:59001-101571 GCA_004026965.1 Petromus typicus | reverse complement strand
ACAATCCTCCTGCCTCTGCCTCCCGAGTGCTGGGATTACAGGCGTGAGCCACCACGCCCGGCACTGTGGTATGTGGTACTGGTTGCTGCTGGGTGTGGGTCTCCACACCCAGTATTGTTATGTGGTTACCGGGGAATCGAACCCGGGCCCTTGCGCTTGCAAGACAGGCGCCGGAACCACTGAGCTAACTCCCCGGGCCCCGAAAATAATTTTTTAAGTATAATAAAAAATATGAAACAAATGTCTGATGGGCATAGCAGATAACTACTTTGCCTTTGTATTTACATTATTGAAAATCGTGGGCCTGGGATTTAGCTCAATGGTTCCAGCACCTGTCTGGCAAGCGCAAGGGCCCGGGTTCAATTCCCGGTAAACACATAACAATACTGGGTGTGGAGACTCACGCCAAGCAGCGACCAGTACCACATACCACAGTGCCGGCGCGGTGGCGCACACCTGTAATCCCAGCACTAGGGAGGCAGAGGCAGGAGGATTGCTGTGATGTGAGTTGGAGGCTGAGCTCAGGGCCAGCCTCAACTACAAAGTGAGACCCTGTCTCAAAAAACCTTAAACAAAAAAAAAAAAAAAAGAAAGAAAATCATACAAAAATTGGGAAAACTCAAAAATTTAAATTGCTGAACCCAGGGCTTTTTCACTGAGCTACATACCCAGTAGTCACCCTCTTCCCCACTACTTTGTATGCATTTTACTGAGAAATGAACTCAAGGCCATCTCACTGAGCCCTTTTTATCTCTAGCCCTTTTTATTTATTTTGATAAGGGTTTCATTAATTGCTATACTCACCAGGCTGGGCTCAAACTTGTTATCTTCCTGCATCATCCTCCAGAAGTACTGGAGTTACAAACTATGCAATCACACCTGCCTAAATCTCCTGGTTTTTACTTAAAACTATAAATCATTAATGTTTTTCAAAATGCTATGTTCTCTCATGTAATTATGACAATAGTTCTCCAATTATTATTCAGGTTGTTTCCAAATCTTTGTTTTATAAGTAAAGCCATGATGATTATTTACATAAATACTATGAGTATTTCTCATTTTTTTAAAGTCATATCTCTAGAAAGAGAATTATGTTTAGGCTTGCTAACACAAAATATTAAATCACTTTCCTAAAGTAAGCGATTCATATTCTCAAAGCTCTAGAGCACTGTTGAGATTTTTTAGCAGGTGTCGGCAAAGATAACTTGCTAGCATAACAGAAATAAAAAGAAATCACACACAAAAAGTGATTATTTTTCCTACCTTAAGCTAAGCACAAGCCTTTCATATAAGGACACAAGAGGACTAATATTAAGCTATCAAACAGTCTAATACACTAACCAATCTCCACAACCATCTTATAACTCACAGGTATGTCCTCTCATTTCATCTGTTCAGTTTCTTCACCTTGAACTTTTCCCTAATCAGGTTATAAACTCAGGTTTCTAAGATTTCAAATCCTATTATAATAGATCAGTAGTCATATAAATGTAACTCTGAAAATAGTTGAGGATAAGGCTAAAAATATAGTCAATTAAAACTACTCATTGGGTCAAGGAGTAAGCTCAGTGATCCCTCATCTGCCTGGTAAGTGCAAGGTCCCAAAATGCTGGGCATAGTAGCTCATACCTACACTCACAGCACTGGGGAGGCAGAGGCAGGAGAATTGCCAAGAGTTGGAGGCTACTTGGGCTATATACATAGTGAGTTCAGGACCAGCCTGAACTATAAAGTGAGACTCTGTCTGAAAAAACTTAAAAAATAAACAAACACAAAAATGCTATTCATTGATTATTACTTTTCTCATTGCTTAGCAAAATACCCAACACCCAAAGTTAAAGGAGGAAAGGTCTATTTTGGCTCAGTTTGTACAAGTTTGTTCATGGAGCTGGCAAGGTAGCATGTCACAAGGAGATTACAGATTAGAGACAGCCATGGCAGAGCACGGCAGACAGAAGGCAGCAAAGCAGCTTCTTTCTGTCCCTTTATTTTCTTTCCAGCCAGAGTATCAGGCTCTTGAGTGGTGCCACCTACATCAAGGGTGGGCACATTTAATCCTAGCATTGTACCTGAATCTCAGCATCACACATCCATCTAGCCACCTTTGAAACCCCCAGCTATATCCTGATGAGGCTCTGGGAAAAATCTAGATACAAGCTGTAACACTGACTATCTGCCAGCAAAATGCAGAAGCACTGTATCTGTACTATAATGACAACTAATTAATATTTATTAATATAATGAATGAACAGTAGAGGGCTTTTTCATCAGAAAGTTAAGAGACTGTGTTAAAAGCCTTCTTATAGTTAATAATGATTAGATTAATCCTTTCTGGTTTTGGAATAGGGGCAGGTAATGGGAATTGATCTCGGGCCTCACATATGCTAGGTAAGCACTTTGTCACTGAACTACATCATCAACCCTTTTTATTTTGAGAAAAAGTCTGGTTCAGTTGCCCAGACTATTTCAAACTTGCAAGAATATTGCAGCTGGGATTATAAGGACTCCAGCTAGATTAATTATAAGATACAGTGGTCCTTCCAGGAAGTTCACAAACTTAATTTTATTCCACAATTCTAGAAAAGACGGTCATGTTCAGGTTTATGTGGGAAAAGGATAAATTGCATCACCTGATGCACAGTTGACAAATAAAAACAAAATTTTGCCAAACACAGTTGTTTGTGAACCAAATCATTCACAAACAAAAGCATTCATGGGCTGGGGATTTAGCTCAGTGGTTCCAGCGCCCATCTTGCAAGCGCAAGGACCCGGGTTCGATCCCCGGTAACCACATACAATACTGGGTGTGGAGACACACCCAGCAGCAACCAGTACCCACATACCACAATGCCAGGCGTGGTGGCTCACGCCTATAACCCCAGCACTTGGGAGGCAGAGGCAGGAGGATTGCTGTGATGTGAGTTTGAGGCTGAGCTCAGGTCCAGCCTGAACCACAAAGTGAGACCCTGTCTCAAAAAAAACAAAACAAAACAAAACAAAAGCATTCATGAACCAAGGTACCATTATTATTTTTTCAAATCTTACTAGTAGATACAGAGAGTATAAGTCCATATTTAAAATAACATAAATCTACAAGTACAAATAAAGCTGCGTTGAGAATAAATTTTTAAAGAAATACATGTATATATACATACACACAAATTCTACAGCACCAGTACAGTTTCACCAACTATTTTTCCATTGCATTACACAAATCATAATATGCAGATTCTAGGACTAAATCACAGTTGAGCACCACATGATGGTGTTTTAGGCAGGGATGAGCTATAAAATTCTTATTTAGCCTCATTAGTCATACACGTCTTTTGGGGTTTTTGTTTTGTTTTGAGACAGGGTCTCGCTTTGTAGTTCAGGCTGGCCCTGAGCTCAGCCTCCAACTCACATCACAGCAATCCTCCTGCCTCTGCCTCCCGAGTGCTGGGATTACAGGCATGAGCCACCACACCCAGCACTGTGGTATGTGGTACTGGTTGCCGCTGGGCGTGAGTCTCCACACCCAGTATAGTACGTGGTTGCCGAGGAATCAAACCCAGGTCCTTGAGCTTGCAAGACAGGTGCTGGAACCACTGAGTTAAATCCCCGGTCCAGTCATATCCATCTTAACAAAGCAACACAAAGCATAGCTTAGGTTTTCATGATTATGTTGATATAAGTACACTAACTGCACTGATAGTCATATAAAAGCACAGCACATTTATGCATAGCATAAAATGTTTGATAATGATAATGAATGGTTTAAGTATTTACTGCAGCTTTTAATGTTATTTTAGATCATACTCATAAACTTTTAAATTTACTGCGTAACAGTATGCCAAATTACAGGTAGCAACCTTTTACATCTTATTATGTATCTTATTTTACATCTTACCGTGTATCTTAATTAAATTGTGACATATATACAATTCCTCATTTACTGACCAACTCATTTAATGCTCTAGTCTCATGAGTGTAACTCAGTCATTACACGAAGAGTGTCTGTATTCCCATCACGTGATGCCTAAAGACAATTTTTTAAAAGGCTTTTTTAAAAATTAATGGGAGAAAACAATTAGATGCATCTCATTATTCCAGATTCTGACAAACCACAAGAATATCTCTTTCTCTATAGTATATTAACTACATACACTGATAGGAGTAGAAATCTAATCTTTCACTTCTCTGGGAGTCTTTTTGAGGCACGGTCTTGCTGTGTAGTCCTGGCTGGCCTTGAACATACTATGTAGCCCAGACTAGCCTCGAACTCCCAGCTATCTTCCTGTTTCAGCCTCCTAAGTGCTGGGATTACAGGTGTTTAGCATCATGCCCAACTGATTTACTGGTTAAATTATTCAACAATGGTATTTTTAAAAAAGGAATTCAAGGTTCTGCAATACTGACAGGTATATGTACAGAAACTATGCACAGTCTCTGAAATAACTGAGAAATTCTACAAGAAGCAGAAAAATAAAAAACAAGTCCCAAAATAGGTCACAAACCATCACAATGCCCTTTCCAGTTCACATTCCAAAAGTTGATGTGACTTTAAAAGTTTCTCAGGGCTGGGGAGTTAGCTCAGTGGTTCCGGCACCTGTCTTGGAAGCTCAAGGACCAGGTTCCATCTGCCGGTAAGCACATAGTATACTGGGTGTGGAGACTCACCCTCAGCAGCAACCAGTACCACATATCACAGTGCCAGGCATGGTGGCTCACGCCTGTAATCCCAGCACTCGGGAGGCAGAGGCAGGAGGATTGCTGTGATGTGAGTTGGAGGCTGAGCTCAGGGCCAGCCTGAACTACAAAGCGAGACCCTGTCTCAAAAAACCTAAAAACAAAAAAAAAAAGTTTCTCATCATTTCCCTCTAATGAGTTAGCAGACAAACCAGTCTTTATCAGGAATAATACTTACAAAGTTTTTGAGAAGCAAGTTGTATTGATTGACCCCATAGCTTTCTATCTTGGTTTTTGAGACTGTCATTAATGAAATGAACTGCAGGAATAGCTTTGTGCTGGGCATGTTTTAGTAGTTTTCCTGCCTTCATTCGGTCTAACTCTTGCACAACAACCCACGGAATTATTAACACCAGTCTGTCAAATCCTAAAAGATAAGAAGATTTCTTAGAATGCAACAAACATTTATTGAGCCACTAAATCAAATTTCAGTAAGAAGCAAAGATTTAAAGCACATAGTCCCTGCCTTTAAGAAATTCACAAATGAAGAAATTCACAATGAAGGCATGATACATTAAAAATGAGATTTGTAAAAGCATATAAGTCAAAAGAATGCTAAAAAAGATACTAGAGAACAAAAGAGATTAACAGAGATGATTTCTGCAATCAAGTTTCTAATGTAAACAAGTTCATAATAACCAAATTAGTAATTTTAAATTACAATGAATACTATTCAAAAGAGTGAACTTGGTAGTTCGCGCCTATAATCCCAGCACTCAGGAAGCTGAGGCAGGAGAATCAGCAAGTTTAAAGCCAGGCGGGGCCACACAGTGAGTTCAAGGTCAGCCTGAACTGCACAGCAAGACACTGTTTCCAAAAAACAAACAACAAAAAAGAGTGAATGTTAGACCTATAGTAAGTAGGTTAACCCATGAAGGAATTTTTATTTTATCTTGAACCACTTACGCTTTATATAAATAACATACTGCATATCCAAATGGAGATGTTTGTGAGAAAAAGCTTCATATTTTGTTAATGTAAACTATCGACTCAATAAAGAAAATCAGAATCTGGGGCAGAGATTTGGCTCAAGTAATACCATGCCTACCTCAAAAGCAGAAGGGCCTAAGTTCAATCTTCAGTACCACAAAAAGAGAGAGAGAGAGAGAGAAAGAGAGAAGAGTCAGAATCCATAAATATGTTTTATAAATACCTGATATTTCTGTTGTCTTCAAAATTCTAACAAATTTGAGATGATTCATCAGGATATTTGTGTCAATAACAATCAGAAGAAACTTTTTGTCTGAAACAGTATTTGCTAGAAAAAATAAAAGAGTTGAATTTGAGATTTCATAACATTTGCCAACAGACTTACATAATGACTAAAATTTTTATATAGATAATTAAATTTAAAACCACTCTCTTATTAACTTTTTTTTTTTTTTTTTTTTTTTTGAGACAGGCTCTTGCGTTGTAGTTCAGGCTAGCCCTGAGCTCAGCCTCAAACTCACATCACAGCAATCCTCCTGCCTCTGTCTCCTGAGTGCTGGGATTATAGGCGTGAGCCACCACACCCTCACCACGCCCCGCACTATGGTATGTGGTAATAATGATTGCTGCTGAGCATGAGTCTCCACACCCAGTATTGTATGTGGTTACCGGGGATCGAACCCGGGTCCTTGCACTTGCAAGACAGGCGCTGGAACCACTGAGCTAAACCCCTGGCTCCCTCTGTCTTATTAACTTAACTGTACAAGAGGATCACATAGCTCAACAGACTCTGAAGCTGATAGATATCTGGCCTATCACTTTATTTCCAAGTGAGTTTCCCCACAATTAATTAAGAGGATCCAGGGCAGGAAGTCCAACTCATTTGGGAGACAGCGTGAGGATGGAGAAAGGATGAGAACTTCAGGGATTGAAGGAACATTTATCAAAGTCCAAGTGGTATAGAAGATAAGACCTAGTGCAGCAGAAACCCATAAGACTTGGGGCCAAGACTATGAACTGTCCAAAAGAGAGCTCTTGATAGCCTCTTTTTGTTTTCTGGTTTGTTTTGAGACAGGGTCTCACTATGTACTTCTGGCTGGTCTTGAATTCATTACGTAGCACAGGCTGGCTTTAGATCCTCCTGCCTCAGCCTACTGATTACTGGGATTGTAGGTATGTACCACCACACCCACCCAGTTTGACAGCACTCTTAAGAGAAATCCATTAGACAAGGAAAACAAAATTGCTTTCATTCTAGTTCTTAAGGGAAAGAACGGTAACCGATGTTTAATTATTTACCAGTGGAGTCATAAATTGCTCATAGGTGCATTTTAAATCATAAACATATTTGCCCCATGGGCTGGTGGGTTCTCATACTGCCTTGCAAGTACAAGGTCCAGAGTTTGATCGGTAACCACATACAACAATGCTGGGCACAGTGACCTACATTCAACAAGTAATCAGTACCACTTACCACAGTGCCAGGTGTGGTGGCTCACGCCTGTAATCCCAGCACATGGGAGACAGAGGCAGGTGGATTCTGTGAATTTGAGGCTGCCTGGGATACATGAGCTCAGAGCCAACCTGAACTACAAATCAAGTCCTTATATCAAAAACAAAATAAACCATTTTTGTTCTAGTAGTTACAATGTCTCTAAATCCTATCCTGTATCATTTGCAGTTGCACACTCAAGCAGTATATAAGCTAATTTTAATATATTCTGAGGAAAATAGAATTGAAAACCTAAATATATATAAAAGAAAGCAAACATACTACTAGCACAATACTGCTATTTCATATGGTTATGAGAATTAGATAAGTTAACAGAAAACAGTAAATGAAAAATGTAAAAGTAAAATAGTATGCATATTTTTATAGAGAATTCAAAATGGTACAGTATATTTTCAGACAACATTTATCATCTTCTCCCAGTAATAAAAACAACCAAAATTTTCCTATGTTAGCAAGAAATCCAAGAATATAATACCTTCAACTGATCAGTCTTTTATCTGATCATTTCTTTACAGTGGAAAGTTAAAAATTAAGATTAGGAGCAAAAATAGAAAGTAACTCATAACTCTTACTGCCTCTTTGCAAAAGACAAAGAGGGAAATATATTTAACTTCCTCATATTGTGAGTTACATAAAAGCATAAGACATCTATTAGACCTGATTTCTAAAGCTAAAAGAAATATACTCATTTTAAATAAGCAAATTTTAACAGTTATCTAGACATTGTAAAAACTGAATATCGACGCATTAGTTCTTAGACAGGCACAGAGCAAAAACATTAATATATAGAGTATACCGGCAGAAAAGTGCACATCATCTTCCACCAAGTCAACTTCCATATTCATTAATTCTCCCGAAGGTAAATCCACACTTTTTCCCACACGCGCAGCGTGAAGTTCTTCTACTATCTGCATCTAAATTGTAAAAGACCCCAGTGAAATATTTTCAGTTAATTACTCTGCAGATTAATAAGAGAAAAAAGCAATTAATTCTTAATTAGGTAACTTGAGATTGGTAGTGGAAAGAAAAAAGGATATAGAAATATGAGGGCAATATGATAAAAAGATTAGATATAAAATATGCACATGGTTTTTCTCTTATTACTTTTGTAACCTTAGACAAGAAAACTATCTACTCTGGGCTTCAATGGCTCATTTACAAAATAATAATATTAAAGATCTATTTCTAGGGTTTTTGTGAGAATTAAATAATATGTGAAGTGCCTTGCATATAACCTTATAAGCAGACACTGAATAAATCAATTCTCATTTCCACTCCTTCCATTCTCACTTCAAAGTACTTTAAGAGGTACTTTCCACATATGTACTTTAATGAAAATATAATGTAGCTTTAGAGCAAAGGGAAGAAATCTGTCAAGGGCAGTGACTCACAAAAAGAAAAATACAAGAGATTATCACAAGTAAAAAACTACTGAGAGGGCTGGGGAGTTAGCTCAGTGGTTCCGGCACCTGTCTCATAAGCGCAAGGACCCTGGTTCGATTCTCCGGTAACCACATAACAATACTGGGTGTGGGGACTCACGCCCAGCAGCAATCAGCACCACATACCACAGTGCCGGGCGTGGTGGCTCACGCCTGTAATCCCAGCACTCGGTAGGCAGAGGCAGGAGGATTGTGATGTGAGTTTGAGGCTGAGCTCAGGGCCAGCCTGAACCACAAAGCGAGACCCTGTCTCCAAAAACCTAAAAAAAAAAAAAAAAACTACTGAGATATATTTTAAAAGAAAAATAAGTATTTAATGAACCTAATTTCAATTTAGGACCAAGGATCATAAAATTCTATTGAATAATTCAGTGAGGATCAATGAGGAGATTCTAACTGGGAAATTAAAAAGTGAGAAGACAAAACACTCATGTCATCTCATTTCTATTGAATAACAACTTCATCTTACTGCTAAGCAAAGAAGTGAACCAAAAATATGTTAATGTCAAATTGCGTTCTGGCAACCCTGGGAATACACATGCAAAAGTACAACATTAAATCAAAACAGATAATTTGTGGACCATGAGTTCCATAATAGTTCATTTTTCAAAACATATTAGTCATTATAAACACAGGCCAAAACAGTAAATGTAAAGACCTTTCCAACAGTTTTTGAGGACTTCATAAAAACTCATGTATTGATTTAAAAGGAGAATCACTGTTATTTTCATATTATCAAGGTTTTATATACTATGAAAATATTATTTGAATTTCATTAAAGATATTCAAAGTAGATAAGTATATTAACCTCTTGATCAGTATCTTGAACACTTTCAGGTGACACTGAAGAACATGGTGCTTCAAAACTCTGAAATGAAAAGTAAGAATGAAGTCAATAAAGCAGTTAAGAATGAAGAATATACTTAGAGTAGGGTTTTTCAACATGGACACTATTAACACTTGGAGTCAATAATTCTTTGTTGTGGGGACTGTCCTGGTATAGTGGGATATCTACAACGTTCCACAAATCTATCTACCAGGTGTCAGTAGCACTGCCTATTCACTCACAATCTTTTTTTTTTAAATTCAAATCTTTATTAGTACATTATATATACACATCATCATCACATCAACATTGAAAGTTTGTACCAGTATATGACTTATTTTTTCCCATTCCCCTACCCACCCTACAATCCCTGACCCCTATATACATAAGTTCTGTTTCCTTTTTTATTACTATCACATTCTTTTTCCTCTCATTATTTACTCCTCTACCCTATTTCCTTTTAAATACTTTTTATTTCACAATATCTACTATATATACTAGAACTTATTTACACCTCCACCCACAATCTTGACAATCAAAAATGTCTCCAGAGGGGAGAAAAGTATAAGAAGAAAGTAACTGGAGGATTGATATGATTAAAATGTTTATATATTATATATATACACACACACACACACACACACACACACACACACATATATATGAAAACAACATATTGAAATCCAGTATTTTTTAAGTGATAAATACTAATAAAAATACATTTTAAAAAATATGACAGTGCTACGTTTTCCTGAGGAGTGAAACTGTCCCAACATAAAAAAACACCTCTAGAGGGGGCCGGGGAGTTAGCTCAGTGGTTCCGGCGCCTGTCTTGCAAGCGCAAGGGCCCAGGTTCGATTCCCGGTAACCACATAACAATACTGGGTGTGGAGACTCACACCCAGCAGCAACCAGTACCACATACCATAGTGCCGGGCGTGGTGGCTCACGCCTGTAATCCCAGCACTCGGGAGGCAGAGGCAGGAGGATTGTGATGTGAGTTTGAGGCTGAGCTCAGGGCCAGCCTGAACCACAAAGCGAGGCCCTGTCTCAAAAAAACCTAAAAAAAAAAACAAAACAAAAAAAACACCTCTAGAAAAGTTCCTATCAATTCATGAGAAATTCTTTAGGGTAAGTGTGTATATGTGTGTGTATGTACTCCTAAAAGTATTCATTTTCTAGTAATAAAAGGATGTGACACCATAAGAAATAAAAATACTCATGGTAAAGATAAATAAGCTAGCCTTCAGTAGTAGAAAATTTTCATCCACAAGTCACTGAGTAATTTCTAAAAATGGTGTGACAAAACAACACAGGGAAGCTGAGGACTGTCACGGGGCTAAGAGAAAGGGCTAAAAAATAGAGTTGCATATGATTCATGCACCAGAGGTTTTTGGGAGGTTCTGTTTGTCTGTCAACTACATAAGAATGAAATCTTTTTATAAATTCCAACTTTGCACTGACACTTTTGCTCAGGAGATGTGTCCTACCTGACCTTATATACAAGTAGTGGAAAGGTCAACAAAAGCAATACTAAACCAAATATCTAAAAAATTCTCCAAGATAAACCCAAACTCAAATATATTTCACATGGGCTGGGGATTTAGCTCAGTGGTTCTGGCGCCTGTCTTGCAAGCGCAAGGGCCCGGGTTCCATCCCGTTAACCATATACAATTCTGGGTGTGGAGATTCACCCCAGCAGCAATCAGTACCACATACCAAAGTGCTGGGTGTGGTGGCTCACATCAGTAATCCCAGCACTCAGGAGGCAGAGGAAGGAGGATTGCTGTGATGTGAGTTTGAGGCTGAGCTCAGGGCCAGCCTGAACTACAAAGTGAGACCCTGACTCAAAAAAAAAAATCTATATCTATACCTATCTATCTATCTATATATATGAAACATTATAAATTATATGATATCTCTTTATACAAACAAGTATGTTGTTATAGAAATGCTTTATTGGAAATTCAGTCTCTATTCTTAACTTTCCAAAACCAAATTTCATGTGATATAACATAAGCATCACATATCATATAGGCCAAAACAGCTGTACTATTCCATGATGATGAGATTTATAATCCTTCTCCATTTGATTGTGAATCCTACCAGATTTTTTTTAAGGTTTTCCTCAGTAATTGACCTGAGGGAAGTGGCACATGCCTATAATGTTAGCACTCAGGAGGGTGGTGAGTTCAAGGCCAGCCCAGGTTAAGTTTTACATTCCAGACAATACCCCACCCGAAAGACAAAGACAGACAGAGAGAAAAGAAGAAATGCCAAGCAAGCTAAAAATTATCAAAACCTCCTGCAACTCCTGGTATTGTTCTAAGCCACTACTACCCTATGTCGTTTCTTACCACAGGCCTCTAACAGTGATTTAATGAATTTTTTATCATCCAACCATCCAGCGATGTTTGTATCAATGTTCCTGAAAAGTTCTTCCTAAATAAATGACAGTCTTAGCATTTAACTGTTTGCACTCCACTAACATGATTAAACATACAGCCTTAGATGAGGCTTTCTCTGAAGATGACAGAAGGGAAAACCAATAATGAGAATAATAATTTTGCTTACCAAAGTGATTCTAAATGGAAAATGTGATTAACTTGCTTCCCTGACTACTTTCAGTGGGTCTCTTTCATCTACAAGATACAAATTAAAATGCCAGTCTTTCTCAGGAGACACAAAATCAACTACTGTCTAGACTCTGACTTCCTATCCAACTTCTTCGCCCACAGGTTCCCTACACATTTTGACTATGGTTATAATGAACAGCCTAAGTACTCAAATGCCTTCTTAGCAACTCTGTGAAAGTACATATCCTGGCCTATCTGGAAAGCTCTCTAAAAGTCCTTCAGGGCTGAGCTTAAGAATTTCCAGTAAGGGGCCACGGATTTAGCTCAGTGGTTCCAGCACCTGTCTTGTGAGCGCAAGGTCCCAGGTTCAATCCTTGGTAACCACATACAATACTGGGTGTGGAGACTCATACCAAGCAGCAGTCAGTACCACATACCACAGTGCCGGGTGTGGTGGCTCATGCCTGTAATCCCAGCACTTGGGAGGCAGAGGCAGGAGGATTGCTGTGATGTGAGTTGGAGGCTGAGCTCAGGGCCAGCCTGAACTACAAAGCGAGACCTTGTCTCAAAAAAAAAAAAAAAAAAAAGGAAAAAAAGAATTTCTAGTAAGGGCCAGGGATTTAGCTCAGTGGTTCTGGTGCCTGCCTTGCAAGTACAAGGTCGGGGGTTTGATTCCCCCGTAACCACATATCACAATGCCGGGTATGGTGACTTGGTTCATCAGCAATCAATACCACATACCATAATGCTGGGTGTGATGGTTCATACCTGTAATCCCAGCACTGGGAGGCAGAGGCAGGAGGATTGCTGTGAGTTCGGGGCTTGCCTGGGCTACACAGTGAGTTCAGGGCCAGCCTGAACTACAAAAGTGAGACCTTGTCTCAGTAAAAAAAAAATAAAATAAAAAATTTCTAGTAAGCTGTTCCTTAACTTGCTGAGATATTTATATCAACATTACATATAATTATTAGAGCTCTGATATTCTCTTCACTATAGTACAGTTATGTATCTTTACTGACCTGCCTCCCTTGAAACTTCTGGAGGGTAATGATCCTCTGTCATGTAATCACTAGTACCTAGAAATGTGCCTTACATAAAATAGATATTTTTAAATTAATATATGATAAACTAATGAATTCCTATATTTCAGATTTGTAAGGATTGAATGGGATACTGATTTTAAAAATAGATTATAGGGCTGGGGCTGGACCCAGATGATAGATTACATAGACAAATAGAGACAGAGTAGCTGGTAAAGTATAAATCTCTAGAAAATTAATTTGGATTAGGGGCTGCCTCTGAGAGGGGTGTATATCAAAGGACTATACAGCCTAAGAAACAATAATTTGAAGTTATTTTCTCTTCAAGAAAGCATTAACAAGGTTATCTAATAAAAGGACTATTAAATCCAAGAAACAATTGGTTCTTTGTAAAGTACACTCATTATTTTAGAAAAATAATTTGCTATCAAGGAATTAGTAAGTAAAACAAAACAAACATGGCATTAAAATGATTATTTCCTTCAATAACATCAGAAGATAACACAACCAATATCTTTGTACTTCAGGCTGGCCCTGAACTCACTATGTAGCCCAAGGGAAGACAATATCTACTCATTGTCAGTATCTACTCAGTGTCTAGGCAAGTACAGTTTTTTGTTTCTTTGTTCTTTTTTTGTTTGTGTGTAGTACCGGGGACTGAACCTAGGACTTCAAACATGCTAGGCAAATACTCTACCACTAAGCTACACACTTCTTTTAAATTTTGAAACAGGTACTTGCTATGTATCCCAGGCTGTCCTCAAATTCAAAATCCTCTGGTTACAGAACCTTGAGTGCGGAGATTACAGGCTTAAACCACCACAACCCATTGTTCCTGAATCTAGTGATTTAAAAACAGATAATGCTATTCTCAAAGCAACAGTTTTATAACATTTCAACACTCATAACTAGAGGGTAATAATGAAAAAACTGCTTCTCCAATCACTTAATATCCCTACTATGTACTTCTTTTGGTTTGTGTAATAACTTTATACAGAATTCAAAAACATGCTAAAGCCAGGCATGGTGGTACTCGACTTTAATCTCAGCTACTTGGAAAGCTAAGGCAAGAGGATCACAAGTCTGAGGCCAGCATGAGCAAAACCCTGTCTCAAAAAGGAGTGGAGGGGAGGACTGAACTAGGGCTGTTGCTCAGTACTAGAGCTTCTCCGGTTTCAAAACCCAGTCCTGGGGGGGAGGGGAGGAGAAACAGAAAAAGAAGAGGGAAAAAGGGAGGGGGGGAAAGGAGAGGAAGTTCCAGAAAGGAGAGAAGGTAAAAAAAATTAAATGCGCTACAAAGATTTCTCATACTATTCCTTAAATGTACAGCACATGAGTGGCAAAAAGCAATGCTACAATGATGGCAAATGAACATACGGACAATTTCAAGTTCCTTTCATTCTATTCTAGAGAACTAATTAAAATACACAAACTGGAGATGCTTGCCCTTTAGAACCAGCAAAAAGAACAAAATTCTTTCCCTCTGTAAGCCTCTTGAAACTAAAACTGTATCTTCTCAACCTCTTCTTCCTCCACTTCCTAGTTATAATTCCTCCACTTGACATTTTACACTCTGACCATCTATGGTCTTAAACACCAGGCAGGCTTAACTACCCATTTATAGACAGTCTCTGAATTTCAGAATTTCTCATGCTCCAAACTTTGCAAAGTCCTCTTTAACATAAGCAATTTTATTGGCCATAGAAGACAAGTAGTGAAGCTCTCAGTAGTCCACAAACGCTTTATATTATATAAAGTATCACATAATCTAGAACCAAAACAGATGTGCCAAGCTGCCTCGCCTGGATCTCTGTTTGGAATATCCCTGCTTCCCCATCCACTCAACTTCACTTCTCCTGAACGACTCCTACTCATTCCTTGTTTCTCAGTGTAACTGTGACCCCTCTAGTACCCTGTACTAATCCAGCATACCAAGACTAGATCAGTCTTGTGCTGAGAATTCTATTATTATTAAATAATTAGTACTTTACTTATTATACTTAGGGAATTTGCCTCTGCCTCTCCTTAACAAATCAATCTCTGGAACAGATTGTATCTTTTGTTTGTTTGTTTTTGTGGTACTGAGAATTGAACAGGGTCTTTGGTGCATCCCAATCATTTTATCATTTTTTATTTTGAAATGGAGTCTTGATAGGTTACTAAATTACCCAGGCTGAGGTCAAACCTGTACTACTCCTGCCTCAGCCTCTCACAGCGCTAGGATTACAGTCATGTACCAATATGCCAGGCTGAGACTGTGTGTTTTACAGGGTACTTTAATGTAGTACCTGGAACATAAAGGAAAAAAATTGTTAGAGAATTAAACTACTCAGATTATTAACCCGAGAATTCTCTAACACCTGGGCTTAGAAAAGAGCCTTAGAGTCTGTTACAGTGCTTTTTTCCAAAGGGTTATCTGTAACTACTTCTTGGCATATGAAATTCACATAATTCCTACCGTAATGGATTCTTGATACCTGCTACAATTTCTTCTTAAGCAAGCTAGAATTAAAGAGAATAAAATAAACCGATACATATCTTCGTGGCTAAATCTAAATCAGTACTCCCATAATTATCATCAGTAATAGAAATAACTAAAACTTGACAATATTCAACCTTTTTACTAAAACCAAAGTACTCATTTTGAAAGCTTACCTGAGTAAGGTTTTCCCGAGAACTTAGATGGTTACTTTCTTGATGTTCATGATAGTATTTTCTTCTGTGTTCGCGAACAGTCTGCTTATAAGTGGAATCTAAAAGTGAATGGTCAGCTTTATGCCTGGTCAGATGTAAAGAAAGCTGAGAGCCTTCTATTAATTCTCTTGCTTCCTTTTTGGTCTTTGTCTTATTAGCAACTAAATTGAAGACATTTTCTTCTATAAGCTTCTGTAGAGTATTCTGGGATTTCACTGGGATTTTGAAGCTGATCTTTTTTCGAGAGTCGAAGGGTTCATGAAGAATCTTGTTAGAATTATATTCTTGAGAAAACTGATTTCTCTTATATTTACATTTTTCAAAACTGTCTCTAAATTTGTTTCTTTCTCTGAGTTCTTTCATCATCTCTGTCTGAGCATGCACATGAGGCCATTTCTTTTCCCTTGCCTGGCTTTCAACTTTAGGTTTCATATCTTTGTTAATTTTAGGATTGCTAAGGTATTTAACTCCATGGTCAAGCTTACGTGTAACATCTATCAATTTAACTTCTTTACATTTCTTATAATTTTTAGTCCCATTTGAAGCACTCTGTGAAACAAATTGATTATTTGAAGATGATGCTCCTTGAAGTTTAATAGGTCCTTGAGATGAAGAACTGACTTTTGGTCTCTTTTCACATTCATCAATTTCTACATTCAATCTGTAAAGCACAGAAATCTAAGTTACATTACAATTATGTATGATTTCTGTTAGAGATGATAGTATGCTAGCTCTGAACTTCATAAAAAGAAATAGCTTTAAGAATGAATACTACAGGGCCGGGGATTTAGCTCAGTGGTTCCAGTGCATGCCTTGAAAGTGCAAGGAACCAGGTTCGATCCCCAGTTACCACATACAACAATGTGGGGAATGTGGGGTGTGGTGACTTACGCCCACCAGCAATGACTACCACATACCACAGTGCCAAGCTCTCTTGCCTATAATCGCCACACTTGGGAGGAAGAAGCAGGATGATTGCTGTTGAGTTTGAGGCTGAGCTCAGGGTCAGCCTGAACTACAAAGTGAGACCCTGTCTCAAAAAAAAAAAAAGAATGAATATTACAATCATTGGTTTGCTATTTGGAAAAATGTTCTGGATTTATATTATATCAGACTGTAAATTCCAAGTAGACTAAATATTTAAATGTAAAACTGTCATAATTGCTATACTTCTCATTAAATTTTTAGCAGGATGATAAAGGGAATATTTATTTGATTCATAATAGAACTAAACAGTCAGAGAAAATATCACTAAGTGTAAGCATATGAAAAATTATAAAAACTGCCCAGGGATTTAGTTCAGTTAGTGCTTTGCCTGCCTTGCTCATTCAAGATCCTGAGTTTGGCAAATGGTATTTGCTAGACATATAATAACTTAATAGTCTTAAAGATAAAAGGTTTCTTAAAAACTACTGAGATTCTAGAATAGGGTTATTTTTTGGTTTTTTCTGTTTGTTTTTTGAGATAGGGTCTCACTTTGTAGTTCAGGCTGGCCTTGAGGGCACTCCATAGCCCAGGTAAGCCTTGAACTCATAGCAATCCTCTTGCCTCTGCCTCCTGAGTGCTGGGATTACCAGCATGAGCCACCACACCCAGCATTGTGGTGGTGGTACTGAATGCTGAATGCCCAGCACTGTGGTATGTGGTTACCAAGGACTGAACTCAGGACCCTGCACTTGCAAGGCAGGCACCAGAACCATTGAGTTAAATCCCCGGCCCTAGGATAGATGTTAAACAAAATTAAAGAAATAAAACAACAATCTCTAAATGTTTGAAAAAAAGTGGTTTTCATAGTAATCATAGGCATGGCAATTATAACAGTAATATACCACCTTTTCTACCAAATTAGCCAAGATTGTAAAGTAGCATTAAATACTGGCAAGGAAGATTAAAAGAGACCTTCATGTTATTGCACAAACGCAAAATGATGGTATGTGTAATTCCTGCTACTTAAGAGGCCGAAGGAAGATCACAAGTTCAAGGGCACCCTGAGCTACTTAACAATACTCTGACTCAAAAAAAAAAAAAAAAAAGACAATGATAGGGTACTTGGCTCACATGTATGAAGCCCTGGATTCAAAACACAGCAGGAAATAGGGTGAAAAATAGTATGACAGTTCTACAAAGGAATTTAATAATAGATTGAGATGTCTAAAACTGTATTTTTTGATTCCTGAATAATTCTCATTTTAGAAATCCTATCAAGATGAAACAATCAGAAATGAACCAAAATAAAATTTTTTGCAATATGGGAGACTGAACTCAGGAGCTTGCACTTGCAAGGCAAGCGCAGCATCACTGAGCTAAATCTCTGGCCTACTAAAAATTCTTGAGAGAATTTAATTCAGGATTATTTAAACAGCATAAAAATCAGGGAGAAAACAGCTAAAATTTTGGAAATTATTTTTAAAAGTCATAGTCATGAGATGGAACCTAGTTATTTCAAATGATAACAAACAAAACTAGTGAAAAGACTAGTAAGAAATGTGTTAAAATATTATAAACAGCAATACTTAGATGTGATAATACTGTTCTGCTTATAAAAGTAGATGCTACTTCCTAGTCAAAAAGTAGAAAATTTCAACCAGAATCAATCCATTAATTCACATCAATAAATCTTCAAGTGCCTCCTAAGGGTCAGTCATTCTCTTAAGCACAGGAAAGGCAGCAGAGAACATATTAGGTAGAAGTCCTTATCATCACTTACCTTCAGCCCAATAGCAGAGAAAGAATAAATAAATGACTTCTCAATTAATTATGAAAGAGCAAACTATAAACATCTCCTAATTTTTATACAGGCCTCCTCACCTCAGTCTACAACTAGGCTTATTTTCATCAATACCACTTTTGCTCAAAAAAGACTGCCAATCACTTACCTGTTAATAAATAATAACAAAACAAAAACTTTATATTTTAATAGGTTTTTGTAGTACTCTGCATATTTGCATATTCCCAGTTTTTCTCACCTTCACAATAGCCTCATGTTTTTTATTTTGTAGTAGTCTAGGCACCAGGGTCATTGGTCATAATCAACAAAAACTTAAAATAATAATACAATAAAATTAAACATTAAAACTAGCATTGGTCTGAGTATTTAGCTCAGTGGTTCCAGCGCCTGCCTTGCAAGCACTAGGTCCAGAGTTCAATCCTGGGAATCACATACCACAATGCCGGGCGTGGTGACTCAAACCCACCAACAATCAGTATCACATACCACAGTGCCGGGCATAGTGGCTCACGTCTGTAATCCCACACTTGAGAGGCAGAGGCAGTAGGATTGCTGTGAGTTCGAGGCTCGTTTGGACTATATAGTGAGCTCACGGCCAGCCTGAACTACAAAGCAAGACTGCTGTGAGTCTGTCTCTGTCTGCTGTCTCTATATAAATACATACATACATACATACACACATAAAACTAGTTTTTAGTCAACTAGTTATGCTAAGTGCCTCATTGAGTTAACCCAATCCTATATTTGCAACTCAAAACGGTAAAGTTCAATGATCTTCTTAGGTAAAAAAACACGTAGCAAGGGCCGGGGAGTTAGCTCAGTGGTTCCGGCGCCTGTCTTGCAAGCGCTAGGACCCGGGTTCAATTCCCCGGTAACCACATACCTATACTGGGTGTAGAGACTCACGCCCAGCAGCAATCAGTACAGCATACCACAGTGCCGGGCGTGGTGGCTCACGCCTGTAATCCCAGCACTCGGGAGGCAGAGGCAGGAGGATTGCTATGATGTGAGTTTGAGGCTGAGCTCAGGGCCAGCCTGAACCACAAAAGTGAGACCCTGTCTCAAAAAACCTAAAAAAAAAAAAAAGCACGTAGCAAATACCTTCTTTTTTATGAATGATATACTGTTAAAGATTAACCCAAGCTGAGTATCAACAATCTAGATTGAACTCCTAGGATACATAAATAAATGTGAAATTTTGTAAACATTTAAATTATTCCCATTAAATTATTTAAAAATTTTAGTAACCAACACTTTAAAATATACTGCAGGCATCCTAATTTATTAACATTACCAACTGCTCTCTTGCTACTTTAGTCATCACAATGCATACTTAGGATACTAAATTATACACTCACTTTCAATTTAGGTCAGTTAAACAACAAAGTACTATTTAGGCTAATTTTGCCAACAGTGGGAACTGATGATGGCAACACTGTCTTATCTCTAACAGCAGTAGAAGTAAAAGTTATCCTATCTGACTTCTGAACTTTAAGATTTGGTGAATGGTGATAATACACTCTTACTGAAGAAACTCTGTAAATGAAATTGAATCCATCACTTAGAAGAAATGCTTTTTAAATACTGAAAACATTTGAGTATTCAAAGTTTTCTGAATACTGAAAGCAGACACAACACTATTATTGTCCTTGCTTGTTATTTCTATTCTTAATACATTTATACGTACTTAAGCCACAAGTCAGGAATTGATGTGAATTAATGTAACTAGCTTTCCAGATGAAAATTCTAATTTTCCCATCTGTCTCAACTTCCATGGTTTGCAAACTAATTTCAAGACATGCAGAGCTAAGTAAATTAAAGATATTTTTGTAGAACATTCTATATACCATAAAAAAGTAATTATAACCTTGAGGAGTTTCCAAGTGACTGACACCAATCCCGTGACTGATACCTTCTCTGCAGGCAACCAATGGTTGTTAAAAATACACTGTTGATATCAATGTCTACAGAGCATAGTACTATGGTTTTCTTCCTCAAAAGTAACTTCATAAATATATAATAGTTCCTATACTATATTGTTTGAACTTATACAGATAAATGACAAGGTAGATCTATAATGCCTAATATGCCTCTTCACTAAAAGTTACATCTACAGTGCTTTCCAGGATTGGAGAGTGAATATTCAGATATTAATAACTCTAAAAACATGGTTTATCCATATTATTAATGTCGACACCCTGATGAGAGATGATGGTAACTCAGACAATTGTATGGTCATTAGTCACACACAAGTTTCAAACATGCCAAAATGTTAATAAAGTAAGTGTTCTTTATCACTTCAATGACTCAGGTCAAACAGCGGATTCTGAATAAACAGTGATACCAAGCTAAACTTCAACATTACCATAAAATAACTTAAAATCTTAGTGATCAAAGAATTCAATAGAATTACTTCTCATGTTTTCCCAAAGACTATACGGACAAGTCAAAATGGGGGATGGTGGGCACTCTACCAAACAAAAATCTATTTACATACATTTTATCCTCTTCTACATGGATGTAAAATACAGGAATAGAAAAAGTACCCTTAAGTAAAAAATAACTGGTGAAAAGCTGTGCCTTAGAAAACTTTCAAGTTTTTAAAAATAGTACAAAAAATAGTAAGAATCTAGTTCAAAAAAATCTAGCAAAAGTTGGGCGTCATGGCACAATGTGTAATCCCAGCATTCAGAAGTATGAGGCAGAGACTCTCTGTGAGTTCAAGACCAGCCTGGCTTGGATAGTGAGCTCAAGGCCAGCCTGGACTATAAACCGAGGCCTTGGCTCATACAAAGTTAAACATAATATGAAATCTGGGATAAAATATACTTTCAACACATGATAATAATATGGATGTGATTACCAACACATACACACACACACACAAAAGATGATTCAAATAAAACAGAGAAGGGACCAGGAATTTCGCTCAGTGGTTCTGGAGCCTGCCTTACAAGTACAAGGGCATGGGTTCGATCCCCCAGTTAACCACATACAATACTGGGCATAGAGACTAACAGCCAGCAAAAATCAATACCATATACCACAGTGCCAGGCGTGGTGGCTCACGCCTGTGATCCCAGCACTTGGGAGGCACAGGCAGGAGAATTGCTGTGATGTGAGTTTGAGGCTGAGCTCAGGGCCAGCCTGAACTACAAAGCGAGACCCTGTTTCAAAAAAAACCAAAAAACAAAAAACAAATAAAACAGAGAAGTTGAGAAAAGGTAGGTTTTAATTAGCTTTGGCTTTTATCAGACATTAATTGAGGTTGTTTGAAAGCAGAATTTATATTTATACAATTAATACCATCTATATAGTTTTCCCATTATCTTCGGAGAAAACCTGGACCTTACCAACCTTTGCCACAAATTATACATTTTTATACTTATTAATTCTCACTAATGGCAAGAAATACCTCAACTATCAAAGTTTCTGAAATTTTTAACCAATGAAAGAAGAAATTAATGGGAAGGGGAGGTGCATATAAAAAGGAGGCACATATAAAAAGGATATAGAAAGAATTAGGATGTGTTATGTACATATACTGACTCCCTATGATGAATATATGTACTGCAAACGTGTACTAAAATAAAAATTTTTAAAAAGAAAAATAACTTCCATTATTCTTATAATCATTCTTCAAATTCTCTAAACATAATCAATGATGGTTGTTTTTAGCTCTAGCAATTCAGTACAGTTCATATTCTCTGTATACAGCAAAATAATTTTTTTTTTGGTTTTTGAGACAGGATCTTGCTTTGTAGTGAGACTGGCCTTCAATTCAGTATGTAGCCCAGGTGGGGCTTGAACATGCATTGATTTTCCTGCCTTTGCTTCCTAAGTACTGGGATTATAGGCATACACTACCACACCCAGCTGTTTATTTATAATTTTTAAATTAACTTTAAAAACTATTATATGTAACAAAGCTATGGTACCCTCCTCCTCCGCATCCCCTTCAATGCGTGTGGGATCAAACTCAGGACCTTGCAGTTGCCAGACAGGTGCTATGCAGCTGAGTTACATAGCTAGCCCTTGAATTATACATCTTATAAACATGTAAAGGAAAAAAATTCTTTTGATTTGGTGCCCAAACTAAAGCATTTGAGATTAAAATCTACATTATATTATATCATCACTTATATAATGGCTTTGTTAATTTTTTTATTTCACTCAATTTTTCCATAAATGTATGTAATATTAAGAAAGTTCAGTAACCATAAACTGATATAAAAATAAATAAAACATTTTCCAGATCTCAGCATCAATCTCATAATTCTCAGCCAAAAAAGTAAAAAGACACCAAGAAAAGGGGTAATTTACCTTTTCAGTTCTTGTCTTCTTTTTGTATTACAGTACTGAATGTCTGTATGATTTGATTTCTGAAATTAAAAAAAAAACTATTATTTAGAAAAAATAAATTATGTACTAGTACTGCAGTTACAGGAAAAGAAGACAGACAGAAATTTTTTTCTACAGCTATGTTAGTAAATAGGCTGATAATTTAATCTTCCAAGTCCTCTTGAAGTATAGATATTATCATCATCTTTCCTTACAGAAAACATCTGGTACTTAAACAGATATCTTTCTCATCATTACAGAACACATAAGTATCAGAGTCATGATTTAAAACCAGATCTGTCTCATTCTCTTCACCCTACAATTCTATTTTTCTATGTACTTTGAAGATAAAGAGCTGGGCACAAGAAAAATAAGAGACATAAAGGATTTTTACAAATAGCCTAATATAAGGAGTCAAAGCAGATTAATAACACAGTCAGTAGGTGCTAAAACAGTTTCAAACATCAACTCCCAAAAGATAGGTGTCCAAGGAGAAAGGTACCCAATATAAATGCTGAAAATTCAAAGATAATGAATAATATAAATTCAGCAGAAAAAAAATGAGGCAGCCTTGCCAGAGAGAGAAACTCTCCCAAGGAACAAAAAAAAGATAATTGGATGGTTAAGGTGAGACCAAATTTAAGAAAGTCCCAGTAACTACAGTGACTGAAAATCTTTCTGCAGAGAATAAATATGATGAAAGTAATATTTTAAATCAGGCACAGGCACACACTTGTAATCTCTGGTATTCAAAAGACTGAGAAAGCCAGGCATAATGGCACATGCCTGTAATCCCAGCACTTAGGAGGCTGAAGCAGGAAGGTTGCTGTAAGTTCCAAGTCAGCCTGTGCTACATAGCAAGTTGAGGGTCAGCCTAAATTACATAGCGAGACTCTGTCTCAAAACAAAACTAGACTGAGACAGAAGAATTACAAGCCTGAGCTCAGCCTGGGCTTAGCAATTCAACAAGGCCATTCCTCAAAACTTTGAAAAGGTATAGGAATATGGGAAGGTTTTGGGTTCAATCCCAAGTACCCAAAACACATTAACAAATTTAAAAAAAGAACAAGAAAAAGGAATGAAAAGAGACAGGGAAGGCAGGAGAAAATGTTTTAAGAAGATTATGAGCTAGCGGCACAGCACAGTGGTAGAGCATATGCTTATGTGCACAAATCCTTGGGTTCAATTCTCTACCAGCATCAGAAAAAACAATAACATAAAAACAATAAACTTTAAAGGGAACAATTAGTCATGTTGTAACATTTGAATGACAGACTGCAAATATAATGAGACAGCGTAAGGTAATAATCAAACTAGAACAACAATGCACAGCTGAGAAAAGTCCAAAAGGGAAGGAAACTGAGAACTCCTCAGAAAATATTTACTGATGGATTTAGCAGAGATTTTCGCAGATTTCAACAAGTTCTTTCAAATGTTTGAAAACACAGAGTCCAACAACAGAAGGCTTCCATTAATAGGGTGTTCAGGTACATTATCTGTTTATAAGCAAATCTATGAAGAAACCAATCAACCAAACAACCATGAATATATTTCTTAAAAAAAGGGACTCTTCAAAAAAGGCCTCAGAAGCTGGAGACATAACTCAGTAGCACACTGCATGAAGCCTTGGATGAGACACCCAGAAAAGCTTCCCAAAATTATTAGAGTGACAATAGAAAGAATTCTCAACTTAGTCTGGTTGCTGTATACAATTTTATATCGTTAGGTCAATCATTTGACCTTCTAGATCTCAATTTCTGAATATGAACACGCAAACAACACAGCTGCACTGGACACTTCAAAAAAAATATTATTAAGACAAATATAATCACGTTATGTGAGAAGACTGAAAAACAGTAAATTTGAACCCTTGTTGTCTAATCCCACATGGTAGAGTCTACCAACCACAAGAAATAAAGAAAGTGATAAATACTTCTGGTGAAAAGGAAGAATAAAACATTTTTATAATTAGCTATCAAAGTAAATATAAGAAAAAGTAAATACAATAAAAAATATGAAAGAGGAATAAGGGAAATTTTATGTCTTCTGATTCAGGAGGCTAAGGCAGGAGAATTGCTTGAGCAAAAGAGTCTGAAGGTACTTTGGCCAACCTAACAAAAACTTAACTCCCTGAAGGACAGCTAGAATTTTGAGAAAAATAAAATCTTAGCTCTCACATAAATGAATAACTTAAATATAAATGATTCTCAGTTCGTTATAATATCTAATTACTCCCAATGAGACAACCTACCACGTGGAAAAAAGTTTTTACCAGCTGTTCCTCAAACTACTATCTAGAATTTTTAAGAACTTAAAAGAATCAGTTTCCCCAAATTTAAAGACCCAATTTAAAACTGGGCATCTGAATTGAATAGACATTTTCCAAATAAAAAAGTGGAAACAACAAATAAACATATGAAAATATGTTCCGTATCACTGGTCAACTGACATGCAAATAAAAACAACTCTATTTCACTCCAGTAAGAATGGCTGCTATCAAGAAATCCACCAAGGGCCGGGTAGTTAGCTCAGTGGTTCCGGCACCTGTCTTGCCAGTGCCCCGGTTGGATTCACCCGTAACCACATACAATACTGGGTGTGGAGACTCACGCCTAGCAGCAATCAGTACCACATACCACAGTGCCGGGAATACCACATACCACACACCTGTAATCCCAGCACTCGGGAGGCAGAGGCAGGAGGATTGCTGTGATGTGAGTTTGAGGCTGAGCTCAGGGGCCAGCCTCAACTACAAAGTGAGACCCTGTCTCAAAAAAAAAAAAAAAGAAATCAACCAATAAAAAATGCTGTAAGGGCTGTGGGGAGAAAAGAAACCTTCTCCACTGCCGGTGGAAGTGTAGACTGGTGCAACCATTGTGGAGATTCCTCAAAGGACTAGGATTAGAAATCCCATTTGACCAAGCTATTCCCTTGCTGGATAACTTCCCAAAAGAATTATAAGCATCAATATGACAGGGATACATGTACAACCATGTTTATAAAGGCACAGTTTTAATAGCTAAATCTTGGAAACATCCCAGATGACCATCAACTGGAGACTAGATAAAGATGTGGTTCTTTTATATAATGGAGTAATACTCAGCCTTAAAAAATAATAAATTAGGGTGCCGGGGTTTAGCTCAGTGGTTCCGGCGCCTGTCTTGCAAGTGCAAGGACCCAGGTTCGATCTCCGGTAACCACATACAATACTGGGTGTGGAGACTCATGCCCAGCAGCAACCAGTACCACAAACCACAGTGCCGGGCGTGGTGGCTCACACCTGTAACCCCAGCACTCAGGAGGCAGAGGCAGGAGGATTGCTGTGATGTGAGTTTGAGGCTGAGCTCCGGGCCAGCCTGAACCACAAAGTGAGACCCTGTCTCCAAAAAAAAAAAAAATAATAATAATAATAAATTAGGGCCAGGGATTTAGCTCAATGGTTCTGATGCCTGCCTTGCAAGCGCAAGGGCCTAGGGTTTGTTCCCGGTAATCACATACAACAAAGCTGGGAGGGATGACTCATGCCCATCAGCAATCAGTACCACATACTACAGTGCTGGGTGTGGTGGCTCATGCCTATAATCCCAGCACTTGGGGTGGCAAAGGCAGGAGGATTACTGTGAGTTCAAGGCTCACCTGGGCTACATAATGAGCTCAGGGCCAGCCTGAACTACAAAAGCGAGACCATGTCTCCAAAAATAAAGATAAATTAAAGACACTTACAGATAAATGGATGCATATTGAGGCAATACTATTAATTTAAATAAATACGACACACATGTAAATAATGAATAGTTTTTCTGGTGTGAGAAACCATAAGAGTAAATGAGGACCAAAATGTAAAATAGATAATGTAAAATAGGAATTAAACAGTAAGGGAAGTGTATGTGTGGAGGGGATATGAGATAAAAAGGAAAAACTGGAAATAAATTTTTTGTAAATAGGGAGAGGTGAGGGAAGAAGGGAAGGTAGGGGAATTGTGGAAAAACAAAAACCAAGAACCGTGAAGAGATACACATCCCCAAGTCTAAATGTAATCATACTATATACCTAAAATTACCAATAAACTTAAAAGGAAAAAAATATGGGGTTTTAAAAAACAAAAACTTCTTTAAACAATAGACACATTTCATTTCAGGTGATACAGAAAAAATAAAAGATTTTGTTTCCATCAGAAAAAAATAATAACTAATCACTCACCAGCTTTCTCTTCTCTGATGAATCTGATCTTATAACACAACTTACAGCGGAACTTGATGAGGTTTTTTTCTCATTCTTGTCCTAAGAATGCCAGTGGGGTAAAAAAGGAAAATAAGAGTACAAAATAAAGCACAGTAAAATAGAAGATCACTTCATCATTACAAAACTGATATTCCCATTCAATCGTGGACTCCAGAGAACAATATTTTATAACATAAATTTGATAAGAAAGAGGAAGAGTCAACTTGAAGCAAGACATAACTAGAAATACAAAAATCCTGGTGCTAATTAACTAGAAATGAAATAGGATACAGGTATAACAGGAGACCAGCTGACAGGATTTAATGGAGTAAATGTGTTGTAAGGTAGCACTGCCATACTGGGATTCAGTCTTTTACAAAGCAAATCCAAATATCTTGTTATTTTTCAGTGGATCCAGAATCCAACAGACCAAAGACAAACTTACATGCAGTATGAACCTTGTACTAAAGGCATACTAGATAGTAGGAAGAGATTAACCTAAAGAAAACAATGGAGTCTCTAATTCCACATAGGTTAAAGTCTAGTGAAGGATTTCACAAGTAAACAGGTAATATAATTTACATGTTAGGCACTGCTATAGAATAAAATAAAGAAGAGAAAGAGGACAGGAAGGACTAGGAACTAAATGTAGGAAGATCTGCAATTTTTAAACAGAGCAGAGAAACTTTCTAGAGAAAGTTTTTAATTCAAAAGCAATACTGGCAAGGGGAAAGCCCTAGAAGCAGGGATGTACCTTGCTAGTTCCCACCACAATAATGAGCCACAGGATGGAAAGAGAGGAGTGATAGCACCTGATGTGGGAGAACAGGTGACTCTGTGGGGCCCAGAAAAGACATTATTACTCTGGATGACATGGAAAACTACTGACGCATACTGAGGAAAGTGACATGATTTTAATAGGACAACAATGCTGCTGTGTTAAGAGTAAGATTATGAGGAGGCAAAAGCAGAGGCAGGGAGATCATTTAGAAACCACTGGAATAATCACAGAATAAACTGATTGCTTGGATCATGCTTACAGCAATAAAGGAAGGCTGAACTTATTACAAAGAAAATGCTGATCTGATTCGGACAACCCTGAGAACGCTGCAAATGTATAAAGTAGCTTTTCATATCAGAAGTTTGAGACAGCCTATTGGCCCACAGTGGCTGCCTGGGAAGAGCCAGCAGTTGGTGTGTGGGAATGGAATGAATGATACTCCATGCCACTGGCCACAGCAGAAGTCTCAATGATCCATGACACTGTGATGTCTTAGACCTCAAGATGATAGCGCAGCTCAGGGCAGTACGACTCATACACAAAACTTCTACAGAAATTAAGTATGAAGAAAAAAAATTTCTCATTAATCACTGACATGTTCCTGCCAGACTGTTTGGTTTCTTTGTTGCTAGGATTCTGTTGTCAGTGCTCTCTACTCCAAAATTCTTTGCACTGCCCTTTACCTCTTCAAGAAGCTGTGTGTTCAGTAAATAGTGGCAAGCTTCAGGAGACAGCATCTCAACCTGATAAGGGCTTTAACATCCTGGGCCCCCATTATGGAGTAAAGATTTTGTCCTGTCTTTTGTTATCCTGCCACTATACCCTTGCTCAGATGGTTGGTATCTGATCAACCTCCAGTACCGATCAAATGTGCTAACAGACTGGATATACAGGCAGGGGATGATCAAAGCTTTTAGACTAAGCTATCAAAAGAATAGAACTGTTATTTATTAAACTGGGAAAACAGTCTAAGCCTTTGCAAGTTAAATTTTAAGGAAGATGGATAGAAACCAGCACAGGACTCTGAGAAGTAGTCACCAGTAAGGAGATAAATCAAGAGTACAGTATTTCAAAAGCTATTTGAATAGGTATGTCAAGAACAAGGTATCACCAGCAAGTTTTAACTGATAGGTTAAGTCATATGAGATCTTACAATTGATCAATAGATTTAGCAACATGGAAACCATTACTGGCCTTGAAGAGAATATAACTGGGGAAATGATAACAAAAATTCAAATTAGAGTACACTTAAGAGGTAATGGGAAGGAATAGCAAACAGTACACTCACTATGAATGGCAAATGGTATTGGGAGCTATTCTACATAAATTTTGAGTAAAAAAAAATAATCACTTTATAATCAAAGTATGACTATAGCTATCTCAGACCCAATGTCACCATGTCCACAAGCCAGCTACAGCATATGAGAACATAACTGCTTTTTGCCTTCAGTCACAGGTTGAGGTTCCAACGGCCCCATAATGCAGTGACTCAAGGGCAAGTGTACAAGTGTACATCAGCTGAAGACATCCTGGTTCTTCCAGGAGAACTGAGTACTAATTAAAAAAAGAAAGACTTACCTAGGGGGAGGAAAAACTTTTATTAACCTGCTGTCTTAGCTCACCTACTACTTATTAATGTAAGATCTTCATGACCTAAGATCCTCATCGAGATAGGATGACTGCTGCTCCACCTGATACTCCCTTCAATTATTGTGTGTGCCACATAAATAATGGCTTTGCCCACTCCGAGGTACTGACCTCCCAGTTCTCCAAGTATTTTGAAATTATGTAAGTCTCTATTGTCTTTTCTTCTTTAGCCCTCCCATCCTTCAGCAGTCATCTCCCTTTTTTGATTGTCTCAAGACTGATCACCCTCCAATAAGATGGAAGGAGTATAAATTAAAGAAGCAGAAGTACTGTATGCCTATACCCCAGGGCCCTGGGCTCCCATTCCATTTGTCACTACACTTAAAAGTCTAGATTCTTAATCAGAAAATAAATAAGCAAGAAACAAATACCATCTTTGACCCTTCATCCAGCCCATAAGAAAGTCTTAGGAGGCAGGGGATTTAGCTCAGTAGTTCTGATGTCTGCCTCACAAGCATAAAATCCTAAGTTTGATCCCCAGTACCACATACCACAAAAAAAAACAAAAAAGGAAACAAAATTTAAAAAAAAAAAGTCTTAGGAACTAATCTGCTATCACAGAAAGCACTTCTTCAGTAAATATTTATTTGCCTTTGCCAGATTAACATCTAACTTTGGACAGTGAAATAGCATAAACATTATTTAATCCTGATGATGAACTAACCAGATTATTCAGAGGGCATATAATAAAAATGATTATAGGGTTTTTGTTTTCTTTGATTACATCAATCATATTGCAGGCTTGCTTCCTGCAAACAATATCCACTCTGTTAACAAGATATCCTAAATTTCATCTACCAATACTTATCGGCAGTGTGCTGCAGATCACTAGAGAAACATTGTTAGTAGGTCTCCCTCACCAGTAGCCCACCCATCCCCATAGCACTGGCCATGCTGCTTGCTAAAAGTGCAATTTTAGCTAACGAAGAAACTGAAAAAGCAGAATACATGAAAAATAGTCTAATGATGACTTACTATCATGAGCAAGAGGTTTTAGAGGGCATTCAATAGGAAAATTATTTTTGTCTAAATGACTACTTTCTGCGAAAATAAGGACTAAATGTATGAGACATTAGAATATGGGAAAAAAATATTCAAATGGGAAGGGGAGCAAGGGAGGAGAAAGGAAGAGACAAGAAAAAAGAGAAAATAGAAGGAAAAAGCAGAACAAAATATTTTCCTATTTCATTATTTTTTTCATTATAATAATTGTAAAAAAAAGGGAGTCAATAAATCAAAATTCTTACTTCATCATAGATGGATGATGACATGGTGCCATTTCTCTGAGACTTTTCTCCTTTTCCACATGATTCTTTGTTGGACATCTTCAAAAGCTACAATAAACATTAAAGATACATGATATTTACTAGAAATTATTGTTCTTTCAGGTACTTCAAGGTAAAGAGAGACTGGAGTTTTACAAAATGATTTCCATTTTCTAGCCATTCTCATTAAATATAAGATTTGTTCATTCCACTTTTCTCTCCTTACATTCTCCTTTATAAGAATCTGTTCATCTCTCTCAGCCTTATCAACTCTTTAGGAATTATCTCTCAAATCTATACCTTGAACCTTGACTTCTTAGCATTAGATCATCATTTTTTACTGCTTACAAACTGATATATTTTACCCCATCCACACCTCAAAAACAGTTCATCATAAATTTTCATTTTTCCAGACACACCTTCTGTGAAGTTTCACAGCAATCATTTTTTAAGCCCTAGTTTCATTTTAAGTAAAGCACAGCCAATTTATTCTAGAGGGTTTTTAAAGGAGTCAAATGAAACAATGGAAATGTAAAAAAAAATGTTTTGTACAAGGTGATACATATCTAGTACAGTTTAAATACTTGTAAGTTTTCCCACTAGACCCAGAGTTTCTCAAAAAGTACGCTGTATTAAAAACCTGAGATGTTTATCTGCTGAATGAATGCATTCTTCCTCAGAATATGTACTTTCATTCTTAGTCACTTCCAATCCTTGCCTACAGCAGTTCTCTACTTCTCATCTAATTTTTACCTTTCCAGCCCTCCGGCAGACCAAATTAGTACAATTAAATGATGACCCCCCCTTACAAAAAAATATTAAGTATATATGTGTGTATATATGTATAAGACAAGCATAACACACCATATGGTCAGACATAATTTGAAATTAGTGTGCACCTGCAGCATAACTAGTATCTTGTGACAGGACAGAATGGCTAGAGACTAGAGATATCACCAGGCCGGGTTGGGAAGAAATAAAAGGGATCTAGAATTAAAGTCCAAGGAAGAGAAAACAGATTAAAGTGACACTCACTGAAAACAGAAACATAACAAGTGCTAGAAATCAAGCATGTTCCATTATTCATGGTCAATTATGATCACAGTAAATGAAGTTCTAAGAAAGAGTACCATCCAGTTGTGGTGGCGCATGTGCGTAATTCCAGTACTCAGAATCTTGAAGCAGAATTGCTAGCAATTCAAGGCCCTTTGGGCTATACAGTAAGTTCAAGGCAAACCTGCAATACATGGTGAGACCTTGTCTCAAAACAAAATAATTAAATTTTAAGATAATCAATTAAATTAAACTTTTAGATGTTTTCATGAACATGCAAAGAAGAATATGTTGGTAGCTTACAGAAAAATCTACTAAGAAAAATAAATGAATATTCAACATAGACTTTCAAGAACAGATTTTAAACTAATCAGAAACTTTGTTTGATAAGCTGGTTTACAGTAATAACTGAACTTACAGTTACCCTAACAAATAACAGCAGGAAGTTTCTTTTCTCTTTGTCTCAAGGACTCCAGTCCATTGGAATTAGTCTGGCAAGTGGTGCATGTGCCCACAGTCCCAACTACTTAGAGGCTGAAGCAAGAGAAAGGCTTGGAGCAGTATAGAGAAATCCACCACCAATCTTGAAGAACAGGAAGAGAAAGAAGAAGAGGAAGAGGAAGGAGGAAGAAGGAGGAGGAGGGAGAAAGGAGAAAGAAGAAAGAAGAAAAAGAAAAGAAGGAAGAAGAAGACAACAACGACACTGAGGAGGAAGAGGCGGAGGAGGAGAACTTCCAGCAAAGAAACTGCTTAGAGACCACAATGCTGTCTAACTGGTCATAATGTTGTTTTATAATTGCAAGTGACCCTATCACTAAGTTAAACCTCTTACCCAAGATATACTGAAAGAGGACACTGAAGATAGTATGTTTTATATTCAAGTTAGTGTGAAATTCATATTGATTTTATGCATATCAAAACAAACTAAAGAAGGGGGATATTTCCTGTGCGGGATTCTAGCTCCAGACAATCAATGCTACTTGGTAAATCACATTCTTATGTAGTCCTCTACATTAAAAGAAGAAAAAAAAAAAAGTGCTTGCTTAGAAATACTTAAAAATCAGTGATTCCTGGATAGTGCACTGATACAGTCAGCATTTTTATGGTTTAATCATTCTTATCCATTATTGACTACCAGTTAATCAACTGTACATCAAAGAATTCTAGTTTAAGGAAGTGGATTTAAAGTCTTTGGAACTATAATTTGAAGAATCTTTATTTTTATTTTTTTTTTTTGAGACAGGGTCTTAATTTGTAGTTCAGGCTAGTCCAAAGCTCAGCCTTGAACTCACAGCAGTCCTCCTGCCTGTGCCTCCCGAGTGCTGGGATTACAGGCGTGAGCCACCACGACCGGCACTGTGGTATGTGGTACTGATTACTGTGGGGCGTGAGTTTCCACGCCCAGTGTTGTATGTGGTTACCGAGATAGAACCCGGGCCCTTGCGCTTTCAAGACAGGCGCTGGAACCACTGAGCTAAATCCTCCGCCCAATTTGAAGACTCTTGATAGGGATAATACATTTTTATTAAAGTAAGTTTTTTTTTGTTTTTTTTTTAAGGCCCTCAGGAGATACTTAATGAGAAGCCAAAAAGGAGATTCTCAGGAAATATTTCAAAGTGCCAATCATGCCTTTTCTCCTCTTTGTTCTGAAATAAGAAAGACTAGTAAGAAAGGCACTCTTCAGCTTTACCTAAGGAAACCGAAATACAAGGGTGAGTAAGGATATCTGATAATAAAACAGTTCCCCTGTCCTTCCTGCTGCCTATAATTACATCAGCCACAGGCAAGGCAACCAGAAAACTCAGTTTTTCCTCTGCACACTCATTTGTTTTGTTTTGGCAGAGGTGGGTGAAGCCTGAGAGGAACTACAAGACAGTACAGGTGAGAAAAGTGTGAGGGAAGGGGAGTACACTGAGCATGTACCTTGAGGAAACATACCAATCCTGAGCCCCTAAATTCAACACACTCACAGGTCGGATCATTAAAAGCCTAAAAACAACACGAGGTGGCGCGCTCTGGATGAGGCAAGAGAGTCGCGAGTTCAATCTCAGCATGGGCAATTAGCCATTTAGACCGCTTCTCAAAACAAAAAGTCGAAGTACAAAAAGGGCTGGGAATGTAGCTCAAGTGTAAAGACGCTAGGTTCCACTCCCATTACCGGGGGTGTGGAGAAGGAAGCCTAAAAATGAGGCAAAACCAGCCTATGAGTATAGCAGTTCTGCTCATAATGTTAATACGAACGGCTAACACAAAAATAAAAGCAAAGGAAATGAAAAGCTGACTCCGAGTCAGTCAAGTCGACAAGCAATCCAGCCCAGGGCTCCTGAGCTGCGGGGCTCAGGCGCTCCAGCAGAAACCCGTCAGGAGCCCCCGACCTCCACAGCGCCAGGTCAGAACCACACCTCCACTCACCGAGGCCGATCCCGGGTCCGCTCCCTGTGTCGCCCCGCCCAGACCTGAGGGCCTCTTCTACGGCCTGGCACCCATAACGATACTTGGGACCAGGACGACGGCGACCCTGTCCAGAAAAAAGTCGACGGACCCTCCACCTCCTTACCTTAGCAGCATAGTCGGCGGGGCTGCCTCCACGGTTCCAAAACACAGGAAAGACCCCCTCCGCGCGCTGCCCACTGGGAAACGTAGTTCGGCTCCCGACGAGCGCGCTGACGCTCCAGGGCCTTCTGCAGACCTTCAGGGGCTTCCTCCGAGAATTTGGCGCTGGCCCCGCCCGCGTGGCCCGATGCACCCTGGGAGATGTAGTCTCAATGGGTTCGTGGTGAGCCCTGGAACCGAGCCATTGAGGAGTCGGAGCTCTCTCACCCCATTGGACGCCGTCCCTACCTGACGTCTGCGCAGTGTGGCGGCGACGTAACGCCTGGGGGAAGGGAAGTCGACGGGTTCCCGAGTCGCAGCCTCTGGGTTTCTGTTCTTATCCGGACGGTATTTGCCACTGGTTCACCGTCTTTTCTCTGTCGAGCGCATCTTGCCCTCCCCTGTCGCTTCCCTACTTCTTGGATCTGGCCCTGTGGGCGTTCGCGTCAGCCCTCTCACCCCGCCGGGACCCCCTCCCGGTCCCCGGGCGGGCCTGGCGCGGAGGCGGTAACTAAGGAGAACATGGCGGAGGAGGAGCTGCTACCCCTGGAGGCGGAGGTGGCCCAGGTCCTGACCCCGGCCCCGGATTCGGCTCGGGCCCCAGATTCGGCTCCGACTCCGGCCTCGGCTTCAGCCCCAGCCCTTGCCCAGGCTCCGGCCCTGCCCCCGTCCCTTGCCTCTGCCCCTGAGGAGGCTGAAAGCCGTAAGTGCAGGAGGCCAAGATCTTTCTGCCGCAGAGAAGCGAGAAAGTGCGCCTTACCGGGAAGTAGAGGAGGTCCTTTCCCTCCGGGATGGTTTTTATGGGGAAAAGCAAGCTTAGGAAAATAGGGGGCGGGGGCTGGTGCAGCGGGTGAGGGTAAAAGTGGGCTCCAGAGTAGAAGAAGGCACCTCCGTAAACCTCGAGAACAACGCGGTGAAAGAAAAGAAAAAGGGCAAGGCCAGAGGTGCGGCGAAATAAAGTCAGTGGTCAGTTTAAGGGATTTTTCGTTAAACGATGTTTTTATGGTATAAATACAGGTACTTACACATAATGTGGTAGTTTCCCTGTCGGGCCAGTCTCTGCTTAACTCTTTCCAAACGTGACGATAAACTGAGGCAACCTGTTAAGATTCTAGTTGCCAAAATTTAAAAACCATTACTGTCAACTACTTTTTCTGCCTCGACATACACAAAGATATGGGCTTGTCTTATTCCATTTTCTTTAAACACGTGCTTCCAAAAGAATATGTAGCTAATGAGTTGTTTGGGAAAGAGCCTGTGTCTTCCCTCACACAAAAATACCAGTTGTTTTGTACTCCCATCAGAATTCGACTGTTGAAAATTAATAGCCAATATTATGTTACGAATGTGCCTGCATGTTTCCTAAGTGGTGGTTTATTACAGAAATTTAAAAGGTTGATAATTAACACAAGGAGTGTCTGAACATTTTAAAACGTTAGATCTGAGAAAGACTTCTTTCAACAAATTATTATGTGGTCCATAAACTGACCTTTGTGCTTTCTCCGAGTTGCCGCTTGAAATAAAAGAATTCATCAGCGTTACTGTTTCTAGGCCACTTTCAAGTTTAATGTTTATAAAACACTTGGATAATCATAATGTAATTACTTTCAGTTTTAAAACAACAAATAACCGCTAAAGAGAATAAGGTTAGGGATATACAAAATCATCATGTCTCAGGCCCGTCATCATCATATAAAATCAAGAGCTTCCAGGTGCAAAATAAAGCTAGTTATTTCTTCAACGGCAGCTAAGGTAGATGAGTAGAGTATGTTACACTTTCCGAGTAAGTGGCCTCCTACCTCACCTCGAAATTGGGGCTGTTTACTTTAATGGGAAGTGCTTCAGCAGCTTTAGGTAATAATGCTCTAGGAAGATAGATGCTTTCAACATCTTTCCACCATTAAAAATAAGGTCAACGTAGTTTAGAAAGATTTACTTATCTTTCAAAATTTAATAGTACATGATTTGAAGAATGTATACTGTTTGAGAAACCTGAAGACGTTTTACTAGAATATATGTAATGATTAAAAACTATAATACATCTTAGTCACATTTTAAGTTATTTTGAGATGAACTTCTAAAGTCAGTCGTAAGTAGGCAGCGAAAATGGCATCGCTGAAATAGAATTGAAAATTGAGGCGAAAGTTACAAGCTGTGAAAGTCTGCTAGCATCTTGGACTCACCTGATTTAAAAAGAGATTTGTTTATTGTGTGTTATTACTGTTACATAACAAAAGTTGAATAATTTAAATACAGATTATTTGATTTCTCTTCAACCAGAAGTGATTTTTAGAGAAACTTAGAGGAATTTTAGACAAATCTTTGACAGTTTTCAATATGGGCAACAGGATTTTCAGTTTTGTAATTTACTGGCTCCCATCTCTTAATTTTGTAGTATTTAGCAGTTAGAATAATTTAAATAAGCATGTCTTTACATTTTGTTTTCACATATATGTCTTTGAACTATGAAAGCAAAGGGAAATGTGACAGTTGATTGTACACCTGGCTTTTTGTTGGTTTGTTTTAAATTGAAATTGAACCTAGAGTTTTTGCCCTGAGCTGTATCTCCAGCTGCCACCACCACCCCCACCTCCCCCCCTTTTTTTTAATTCTGAGACTCACCAAATCACTTAAGTTTGCCTAGGCTGGGCTAGAACTTTCAAACCTTCTGACCTCAGCCTCTCAGACTTCTTGTATTATGGACATACACCACCATATCTGGCTGTATGGATTCATTTATTGACCATTAATGTCAGGTCTAGGAACCCAGAATATTTTGTTTTCTTTTGTTTGTTGTGAGGCAGGACATCTCTGTTCAGTATGGCCTTGAACTCACCATCTTCCTCCTTCAAACTCCCAAGTACCAGGATGACAAGCCTGTGCCACCTAAGTTTTTGATCAAATGGAAAAATTTTACCTAGTTATTGAAATTGTATCTCATTATAAGCCATTTGAATAATGCCTAGTGTAAGAAGTGTGCCAGTATTTATAGTTATTTGTTTTTTTGTCTAAAAATAAAGTAGAAAATCATCTTTTAACAAATTTGAGCAATAGTGTATGGTAGTGTTGAGTTAAATTCCAAGATTATTAATACAGTGTCTACTGCAGCCAAAAGTCTAATGATTTAAAACAAATTTAACAGACTTTAGTGCCTGCTCTTCACTAGACCATCAGAAAAAGGAATAAAGGATAGAATAAGCCTTCTTATTGCCTATTTGTAAAGAAACCTCAAAGTACCCAAATTATACAAGTGAGTAAATCTCAACAGAGGAAGACAGGAGGCAGTGCCAAAATTCATGAAAAAATGATATTGTATTTCAGTATTTTCTTTACTCTTCCAATTTCATTTTTACTACCAAAAACTTAATTGTACCACCATTTTTAATGGTCAATAGATACTTTATATATACTTTATCCAATAGTCTTTTCTTAATCTTTGCAACTACTACATACATTGGATATTTCTTTTTTTACAGATTTCTGCTGTGGCTTATGTTGACTTCTCTCTACCCTTTCTGATCCTTTTTATTCAGCCTCTCTTATAAATAAATACCTACAATCCCATCCTACCTCACTTTCAGATTTTGTCCATTTATATTAATCAGTAATGGCTTTAATAGCCCTGGGGAATCTATCCCACTATACCTATCTAAGAATATGTTAAACATATTTTAGAAAGACTCAGAAACCTAAAACAACATCATGTCTGAAGAACCAAATCCAAATTAACTTGCATAAATGTCGTGTCTCTCGTGAGCTATATGCTACAGTTTTCTTTACACTCTGTCCTCCCAAAAATAACTATATTCTAGCCAAGAGTTACATAGGAGTGGCTATATGTTTTTCCTCCACATGGTTTCCCCCACATGAGATTTTTTTTCAGTGTATAAGACCAGTCACCAAATCTAATTAATTGAAATTCTATTCATATCTTAAGGATCAAATGTCACTTATTCAGTCAGATATTCTCAGCTGTTAGATTACTCACTCTTCTGTATGTTTCCAATCATGTTACATTTACCTCTGGTATTCACCTTACCTTATATTACGGTTAGAAATTAACCTTAATTTTTACAACACAGAAATTGTCTTCTTTCTTTGAATACAAAAAAACATTGCTTTTCTTTTTTTAGTATTTTGTGGAGGGCAGAAACTTTTGTACAATTTTATTAGCTAGCTACAGTATGAAAACTGAAATTGTGCACTGGAGTCTTTTTTTTACTTTGTGGAGTACTTTGGTGATTTTGTCAACTAAAATATTATAGTATTCCCATCTAGGTACAAGGACACTATACTACAGGAAATAAAAATGTGAACTTGCATGTGATATGATGACGTAGAAGTAGAAATTAAATTACTAAACAGAATTTTCTAACAAAATTTTCTTACAGAGAGACACATCTCAATTCAAAGGCAGCTTGCTGATCTGGAAAAGTTAGCTTTTGTAACTGATGGGGATTTTGACTCTGCCAATTCACTGAATTCTGATAATCTTGATGCAGGTATTTCTATGTTTCCCCCTTAATTTCTGATGGTTTATCTTTAGGCTCAAAAAAAAAATTTTTTGATGAGAATAAATTTGTTTATTTCTATTGAACTAGAAGAATAGGAAAAAACTTTTTAAATCCAGGAAACATCATCTTTTATGAGCAAAGTTGCTATGATACAAGTTAAAATTCTTCAAGAAAATTATAGTCTCACAGAAATTTCAGAGCTATCTATTCTTTAAGTTAGGTATTATACTACCTACAAGTAAGAGATCTTCAAAAGTGTTTCAAATAATATGGAAGTTAAAATTCTTTTACATAGAAGTCTCAAGACAGGCAATTTAGCAGTAATTTAAGAGTTCTACAATGTTATCAATGTCTTATACTTCTTTTTCTGCTCTCCTATCTTAAGTGCTTGATTTTTATCAAGATCACCTCACAGTTTTTTGAAGTAAAGGATGTATATTTTTTTAAAAATAGATTTTACCTATTCTTGCATTGTTTTGTAGATGAGATTAGATTAAAATGTATATTATTGGTTATTTGTCTGTATGAGATTTTGTTTATTTGTTTGTTCTTATTTTTTTGAGACAGAATCTCACTTTGTAGTACAGGCTGGTATTGAATTCACTATTTAACCCAGGCTGGCCTCGATCTTGTGGCAGTTCTCCTGCCTGAGCCTCCCAAGTAATAGGGTTACAGCCATCTGCCACCATACCATACCTGGCAGTATTTCTGGAATATTTTATTCCTTTAATTATTTTGTACACTATCAAAAGTTTTTCTCTGAGTTACATTTCTAATTAAGTAAGACTTCAGTTTTAATGATGCATAATGTTTTCGGGAATAGGTTAATAGAGAAAAAATTATAATTTCACTAATATATAGTGAAATTCAGATTGAGGATTCCAGTTATCCTTCTCATCTCTGAAAAGCAATTATATTAGCTTTAATTTACTTATTCTACCTCTTTGATTTTTCTAACTATATGTTAATTGTCTTTGTTGCTACCAGAGTAATAGAGGAATACTGTAGCAGATACTTATGCAACTCTTGGCAACTCTTCCTCTGAGTGTGTGAGAATTGCTGTCCTTTCCTCTGTCCAGGATACAAAATGGAACCCTCTGTGGCAAACAGGCTAGCTAGAGACTATCATACAGTTTATCATTTCTTCAGTTTCTCTGTTCTTAATGGCAAAAAGGATAACAGCTACAGAAAGAATAAAAGAATCATTAATCGGTGTACAATTATTATAAATTACATTCTGGGTCAAGGATCATGTTTTATTTTTCCCTAAAGTTAAGAAAGTTTATTGTGCTGGGTTTTTGTTTTATTTTTGTCCCTGTGAATTTTAAAAGCTGCGGATGGGAAGCAAATATTTTTATAAAAATGGGGACCCTGATGTCTGGGTTATTTCTCCCAGAACAGTCAAGTCCAGGGAGACTGGAGGCGAGACTTGACAAATCATATGAATTTGGGATGGGTATTTTAATAAGTAATTATTGCGTTTGCATCTGAACAAGAGGGAAAATGTGAGGGGGAAAAATGATATAAAACAAGGTGTGTGCGTTTCTTTCATGTCCTCAAAATAAGGCCGGCTGGAGCCAGATTCAAAAAAAGTATGTTTCCCACTGCTGTCTGCTAGATGAGCTGCGTGACAGAGCCGCCCTCGCCCTCCTCGCCGGCCTTTCGGCCGAGCCAGGCGGGGGAGAGGTAAAGCTTTGGAAACAAGACAGAAAATCGTTGGCTTTATCTTTGTTAGGAAAGCTTCAAAGATTAAAGTTAAGAAAGTTTATTAACATGAGCCATTTTAAACTTCTCCTTTAATTTAATTTTAAAAAAAAGACTAAGAAGTGAGCAGAGAGCATATGAAAGGCCCTTGTTAGGTCTTTTATAGTTGAGTCCAGGCATTTATATTTACTGTATTCTGTGTTTTATTGAGGTTTTTTTTTCTTTTTAAGGAAACAAACAGGCTTGTCCATTGTGCCCCAAGGAAAAATTCAGAGCTTGTAACAGTCATAAGCTTCGTCGGCACCTTCAGAACTTACACTGGAAAGTCTCAGTTGAATTTGAAGGTTAGTATTTTTATGCTTACTAAAAAATTATATATCTGAAATTCAACACTTGTTACCAGTTTTGACAGTTTATTGTGAAGCAGACATTTTCATTTTTAAATTGTGAGAAGTATAATATCCTACTTTTAATGTATTTCATAAAAGACCATATAATTCCATAGGTACATAGGACACTAGTTTAATAAACATTAGCAGGCAGACATTGTGGTACATGCCTGTGATTCCAACACTCTAGAAGGCTAAGGCAGAAAGATCTCAAACTTGAGACCAGCCAGGGCAATTTAGGAGTTTAGCAAGACTTATCTCAAAATAAAGGTTTTTTTTTTGAGACAGGGTCTCCTTTGTAGTTCATGCTGGCCCTGAGCTCAGCATCCAACTCACAGCACAGCAGTCCTCCTGCCTCTGCCTCCCGAGTGCTGGGATTACAGACATGAGCAACCACGCCCGGCACTGTGGTATGTGGTACTGATTGCTGCTGGGCGTGAGTCTCCACGCCCAGTATTGTTATGTGTTTACCGGGAATTGAACCCAGGTCCTTGTGCTCACTCCTGCCCTATTGTACACATTTTTGAAGGCAAGGTAAATGTAGTAAAGCAAGAAAATAAAATGATTGTTATAAATATTGAAAAAAACGACATCTTTAAGCTTGATGGCTTAAAAAATTACTAGAGTTAAAAATGTTCAGAAAGAGATGAGACATAAGATAAATATTCAGAAATCATAGCCTTTTTCTACTCTAGGTAAAGGGAAATTTTAAAAAATTATGACAAAAGTGCAACTTGGGGAAATTAACAAAAGGACTTAAAAAGAATAAAGTTGAAGAACAAAGAAAAGAGATTTTATTAAGTTAAAACACTGCCTAGGGCCAGGGATTTATCTCAGGGGTTCTGGCACCTGCCTTGCAAGTGCAAGGACGCTGGTTCCTTGTAACCACATACAACAATGCTGGGTATGGAGACTTTCACACCCACTCGCAGTCATTGCCACATACCACAGTGCCATAATCTCAGCACTCAAGAGGCAGAGGCAGGAGGATTGCTGTGTGCTGGAGGCTGAGCTCAGGGCCAGCCTGAACTACATAGTTAGACCCTGTCTCAAACAAACAAAAACAAAACACTGCCTAGGTTCTGAAATAGTGTATTATTATAGCATTTTTTGAAAAATCTGGGACCATCTTTTAAAATTTAACATATAGATCATTTCAGCAGGCAATTTTTCTCCTGTGAGTACTGTAGAAAAAAGAATCACTGGGAAAGGATAGATTACAAGGGTATCTATTGCACTGTCTACTTTGTAACAAAAACTTGAAATTAAAAAACAATGAAATATAATGCAGCCATTGAGAGAATATATTCTGTATATGGCAAGTAAGAAATATTTCCATAGACGGGCCGGGGAGTTAGCTCAGTGGTTCCGGCGCCTGTCTTGCAATCGCAAGGGCCCGGGTTTGATTCCCCGGTAACCACATAACAATACTGGGTGTGGAGACCCACACCCAGCAGCAACCAGTACCACATACCACAGTGCCGGGCGTGGTGGCTCACGCCTGTAATCCCAGCACTCGGGAGGCAGAGGCAGGAGGATTGTGATGTGAGTTTGAGGCTGAGCTCAGGGCCAGCCTGAACCACAAA
>PVIR01002531.1:30243-58901 GCA_004026965.1 Petromus typicus | reverse complement strand
GAAATATTTCCATAGAAGACTACTAATGAAAACAGCAATTATATAGGGAAGATTTCATAATAGTCTATTTGAATAAAACCTGAAGTCTCCTCTCAAAAACGCCAAAATGTTCATCTTAAAATGTGTATAGGGGCCAGGGATTTAGTTCATTGTTTATGGCGCCTGTCTTGCAAGTGCAAGGGCCCAGGTTCAATCCCTGGTGACCACATACAACAAAACCAGGAGTAGAGACTCACCCCCCTCCACCCCCCAGCAATCAGTACCACATACCACAGTGCCGGGCATGGTGGCTCACACCTGTAATCCCAGCACTCGGGAGGCAGAGGCAGGAGGATTGCTGTGAGTTCAAGGCTAAGATCAAGGGCAGCCTGAACTACAAAAGTGAGACCCTGTCTCCCCCCACAAAAAAAATGTATAATTATAATCGTATATGGTCATGTGATACAGAAATTTTTAAATAATGGATGCAAGCACTTCAACCAAACTAGATAAGATAGCTAATATGATATACTGAGAAAAGGAGCCAGAACTTTTTTCTTCGGACTAGTGAATGTTTGTTATTAGTTCTTTTTTTGTTTGTTTGTTTGTTTGTTTTTTAGGTTTTTTTGAGACAGGGTCTCGCTTTGTGGTTCAGGCTGGCCCTGAGCTCAGCCTCAAACTCACATCACAATCCTCCTGCCTCTGCCTTCCGCGTGCTGGAATTACAGGCGTGAGCCACCACGCCCGGCACTGTGGTATGTGGTACTGGTTGCTGCTGGGTGTGGGTCCCACACCCAGCATTGTTATGTGGTTACCAGGGAATCGAACCCGGGTCCATTGTGCTTGCAAGACAGGCACTGGAACCACTGAGCTAACTCCCCGGCCCTGTTATTAGTTCTTTAGACAAAAGAATTAAAGACTAATTCTGGAACCATCCTGTCTTTTACATTTAAATATGTATGAAAATGTTAATTGGCTTCTTAGCAAAAAAAGAAAGTTTTTATTTTGATTTAAAAATTTCTTCTGTATTCTTTTTTTTTTCATTATTAGAGGTTAAACCCAGGGCCTTCACACTGAACTACATCCTGATCCCTTTTATTTATTTATTTATTTATTTATTTATTTATTTATTTATTTTAAGACAGGGTTTCAAATCACTAAGCTGCCCAGATGAGGTCAAACTTGGATCCTCCTGTCTCAGCTTCCCAGAGTACAGTGATTACCAATGTGCATTACCTCACCTGTTTCTGCCATTGTTTAACATTTAGATTTGGTCTCTTACTTTCTTCTCTGACATGGCTTGCTGGTAACTCATACCTGTAACTAGCCATTCTTGAGGCCTAGGAGGAGCACAAGTTTTAAGAATAGCCTGGACAATTGGGCAAGATCATGTCTCCAAAGATAGAAAACCTAATAAATGGCAGGCTTCAAAATAGTTGTCAAATATGTTGAAGGTACAAGCAACAAGATATGCTTTAGCAATGAATGTGAGATGTGAAAAAACAGAGGCAAGAATGTTTGGATTTGAAAATTGAGCAACTGGAAAAATGAAGTTGTCCTCTTTGAGCCAGGAACAGCTACGTCAGGACCAGATGGAGAAGGAATGCCAGGACCCAGGTTTAGGAGTATGAAGACTGAAGCACATCTCAGTGGAAATGTCAGATATCCTCTAGGCATGGCAGCCTCTTGGCTTTCCTGAGCCAGGTTGAATGAAAATGGATTATATTGGGCCACATATAAAATATGTAATATTATTAATGTATATGAGTAACAAAACTTCCCCCTTTTCCATTTTTTTTATAACATTTAAAAAGAGCTAATTGTGGTAATACACACGTGTAACTCCAGTACCTGAAAGACTGAGACAGGAAGATTCTGACTTCAAGGTCCACTTGAGGTACATAGTGCATTTAAGATCAACTTGAAGTACATAATGAGGTCGTGTCTCAAAAGGTGAAGTAGGGCAAGCAGCTTGCTGGCCATAGTTTGGATATACCTGCTAGGCTGTATAAACGGGTTGCAAGGAGAGGTGGGGGCTAGAAGTACACATTTGGCAGTTGTCAGAGTACAGTAGTACCTAGCCAAGAGACTAAATGAGATAACCATATGTGTATTTATGGAGGAAAAAAATGCAAGTCAGCCATACTGAGTTCTGGAATACTTCATATACCAGAGAAATGACTGGATGTAAGTGTAAGAAGAAAAGAGTGATGACCCATAAGCTAGAAGCTAGCTTGAATTGGAGAGACTAAGTCATTACCATTTATCAAAAAAGTTGACTTGGTTCAAGAGGAATTGATAAGGCCTGGAGATGGAGCTCAGTAAGTGCAAGGCCCTGGGATCAATCTCCACCACTGCAGAAAAAAGAAGGACTAGGCGGTTGATTAAATTTTATTAGTTCTGGGTAGCTTTTGAGATTCTAGTCAGATTCATTATTTATAGTTGCTTATTAGATAACTAGAGATAGGGATCTGGGTCTCAGCAGTGATTTCTCAACTCTACCTGTAATTTAGCATTCTTTCCAGTAGTAAAGTTGCCATGGAAAAAATTTTGCCCATAGCTGACCCAGCCCAAGGAATATCTACATTTTAGAGTATGAGAGTCAGAAAAAGATCTATAAAGGTTATGAAGGATGAGAAGAGAAACTCAGCATGATTACCCCTGTAATGCCAGCACTTGGAGGATAATGCAGAAAGACTGCGAATGTCAGGCCGCTGTGGGCTAAATAGCAAGACTCTGTCTCAAAAAAAAAAAAAAAAAATAGGAAATGAACCAAGGTAGTGTCACTTCATGGGTGAAAAAAAGACTGTACAGTGGCAAATATTGGGTGAAGCACAGATGAATCCCAGAGGTTAAAGTGGCAAACTGTATGGTAAGACTGAATGCCACCAGGTATGATGGTGAATGCTATGATCCCAGCAAATCACAAATTCATTTAGTCTAGGCAACTTAGCAAGACTCTGTCTCAAAATAAAAAAAGGGGCTGGAGATAAAGCCCAGTCCAAGAGTGCTTGCCTAAAACAACTGATCTAAAATAAAACAGGCAACAAAATCAGAATCCAAACCTCAATCACTTATATTTGTTTATATATATCTCATATAAAGCATCACTTAAATAATTATGATACTACAAGTATAAAATTAATCCCAACTCTTAGCAAATAAAATTTGTTTATAATTTTTAATACTAGTTGAGTATTTAATAACAACCAGCCATTCTTCATTTTAGGTTACAGGATGTGTATCTGTCACTTACCTTGTCGACCAGTAAAACCAAACATTATTGGAGAACAGGTAATCAGATATTAGATTTACATTAAATTTTACCTTCTTTTTTAAAAGCACAATTTTTAGTTGTTTTATAATGACACTTGATCTTTGCCAAATGCTAAGAAGTGATTCTTTGGCTGGGGATTTAGCTTAGTGGTTCTGGCACCTGCTTTGCAAGCACAGGGTCCCAAGTTCGATCCTCAGTAACCACAGCACCAGGCATGGTGGTTCACACCTGTAATCCCAGCACTTGGGAGGCAAAGGCAGGAGGCTTGCCTGGGCTATATAGTGAACTCAGGGTCAGCCTGAACTACAAAGCGAGACCCTGTCTGAAGAAAAAAAAAGTCATTCTTATTTTAAAACTAAAATGTACAGATTAAACAGTCCAATTTATTTTAAAATTCTGTGTCTGAGTGCTTTCAAAGGGCCATAATAGAAAAAATATGAAAAACATACAGTATAAACTTTAGACTTCACTAATGAGGTTTCTCTCTCCCTTCAATATCATTTTGTATTTTTGTCAAATAAGTAAAACCTTTGAATGTGAAAAAGAAATAAGACTGATAAAATGATGGGGGAAATATGAAATATGTAAAAAATTGTATAGAATTTACTTTATAGTTTTTAATTTTAGTTGCTTTTGTGTTCAAAATGGTAATTTTGAACTAGGAAATTTAAGCAATTTTTAGATGAATTTTCTTTATCATAGACATGCACTAATAAAAAATTAAATTACGAATTTTGTAATCCCAGCAACTCAGGAAGCTGAGGGAGAAGGGTCACAAGTTCAAGGCCAACCTGAGAAACTTAGCAAGAGCTTGTTGCCAAATAAAATTTGTAAAAGGACTGTGGGATATACCTCAGTGATAGAGTGTTTGCCTGGCATTGTAAGGCCCTGGGTTCAATTTTAATTAATGGAAAATATAAAAAAGAAATTAAAAAATTTTGATCATGAAATAGATTCAGATTTCTTTGAGTTAGTTTAGTATGTTTCAATTTCATATTTATTCTCATGTTCTCCTTTTTAAACTTAAATTGACAGAATCAAGAAACTTACTGGAATCTTAATAACTTCACTTGCAGATGTCTTTATTTTTAGAAGAGAGATGACCAGAGGAGAATATAAACTAATAGATGTTTTAGTAATGTACTCCTTACTTATCTTTATAAAATACATTTTATCTTTATAGGTCCTCATTTAAAAATTTTAGGTCACTGAAAACCATAAAGTGATGAGAATAAAGGATTCTTGAGCTGAAAGTATAGCTTAGTTATAAGGGTATTTGCCTGACATGCATGGATGTTAAAGCCCTGGATTTGATACCCAGTACAGCAAAAAAAATGAAAAAAAAAAATAAATTTTGTCTTAAGCAGTAGAAAGTGCACTGCCTGGCTCATCAACCCCAACCAAAGTAGTTTTAGTATAATAACGTGGCATAGGAGCCATGGGTATTATTCTGTACCTGCTATAATGTCAAAGTAAATAAGTAGCAGCAATGAGAGTAAAAGGCATCAAAACTAGCAAAGTGACATAGTAGTAGTTTTTATTCTCAGCTAAGAAGACTCAATAAGTAGATTTTTTTTTTCTTAGAAAATAGTCTTATTATTACACCTCTGACATTTAATGGGGTGCTAGAGCTGGCTCAGATTTTCAGAAATCTTATGAGCTGGTAGTTCATTGTGGCAGTGATTAAATATTTAATCATTGGGCCAGGGATTTAGCTCAGTGGTTCCACGCCTGTCTTGCAGGCACAAGGGCCAGGTTCGATCCCTGGTAACCACATACAATACTGGGTGTGGAGACTCACACCCAGCAGCAATTACTACCACATACCACAATGCCGGGCATGGTGGCTCACGCCTGTAATCCCAGCACTTGGGAGGCAGAGGCAGGAGGATTGCTGTGATGTGAGTTGGAGGCTGAGCTCAGGGCCAGCCTGAACTACAAAGTGAGACCCTGTCTGAAAAAAAAAAAAAACAAAACAATTTTTTTAATTATTAAAACTTAAAAATAATTTATAATTAAAAGTATTCAAAATTCACCATTCCAAACTACTACATTTACTGTTATCTGTGCCCTTAAAGTTATTTTACATCTGTTTATATCTACATGTTGTCAGTGATCTATAATGATACAATAATGAACACACCTCTGTCTAGTCTCCCGTTGTGATTTCAAATTGGTAGTTTGAAATCTCACAATAACAGCTTGAAACTAACCTTGATAGAGTATTTATACCACAGAAATCTGAAAAGCCACGATTCAAGACTTTATTGTCTTAGACAATTAAGCACTTACCAGCACACCTTTGCCAATATTACACCATTTATAATGCAACCTAAGGAACATACAGTATAGTTATTTACTGAGTAGAATGAATAGAAAAATTTGGAAACAACTTTGTAACCTATTATAATGTAATATTTAAAAGTATATGTAAATATAGGTGAAGAAGTTATGATTCCTTCAGTCATATGGAAAAATTAACATTATCTTCTGTACCATTATACTTCAGAAACATTACCATATTTGCAATTTCAAACTTCTGCCTCTTGTCTTAGTAATTTACTTAAATACTCTGTTCCACAGATATCCAGTAAAATGGGTGCCCATTATCATTGTATCATTTGTTCAGCAACAATCACCAGAAGAACTGATATGCTAGGACATGTTAGGCGCCATGTGAATAAAGGAGAAACTAAATCCAGTTATATGGCTGGTAAGTTGAGCAATCTCATTAACATATTAAGTAAGTCCTTAAATTGGTAGATAAAATACACTGGTTTAAATATTTCAGTTGACTACTGATACATCACGGTTTTTTTGTGTACATGAGTTTCCTAACAACCTTTAACAAATGTATTTAGTGAATAGTGTAAAAAAATGTAACTAGTACCCAAGAAAATATAGGTATCATGAAAAATTATAGAATTATATTCCTAATGAAAGTTTTTATACAAATAACTGTCTTACATTTATTGAAAAATACTGGGAAAAGCAAACAGAAAGAAATAAAGACCTTTGTCCTGAGTGATATAAAATTATCAAAAGCTATTGGGGGTCGGGGATTTAGCTCAGTGGTTCCAGTGCCTGCTCTGCAAATGCAAGGGCTAGGTAACCATATACCGCAATGCCAGGCATGGTTACTCAACCCACCAGCTATCAGTACCATATACCAACCACAGTGCCGGGCCGGGTGGCTCACACCTATAATCCCAGCACTTGAGAGGCAGAAGCAGGAAGATTGCTGAGCTCAAAACCAGGTTGAACTACAAAGTGAGACCCTGTCTCAAAAAACTTAAAAAAAAAAAGGTACTGGGCCTTTCTCAAGAATTATATTAAAGCCTGCTGGTCGTGGTGGTGGACAGCTGTAATCCCAGCTTTCGGAAGGCTAAGGCAGGAAGATCATAGCCAGCCTAAACTACTTAAACCCTGTCTCAAAAAGAAAAACGTATTAAACCTATCACCTACAGCATGCACGTATGTAAAATTTTTGTACATCTAGAATGGTAATATCCTTAAGAACTGAGAACAAGAGTTACTGAACCCTATTTGAGAAAAGCTAATATTAAGAGATAGGTGACATGCATATTCACTGAGCATTAGCAGATTATGTTACACTAAAGATTATTGTGGTTTGGCATTGTTGTTGTTGTTTGATTAACGTGTTATTGTAATGTTATCAAGAAGTCCAAACAGAGGATCTCAATTCTTTTTCCCCCATGTATTTTATATATTTACTTGTTGAATATTCATGATAGGCACATATATGCACATCTGTATTTTGAGTTTATAGCCAAAGGGTTCTAATGTATATTTGAGTGTAATTTGTGGTTAAATTTATGAGAAAGTGTTCTGAAGGCTAACATATGCACAGCACAGTGATTGTTACTCAATTATGGTGGATAATGGAATGTAACCAGAGCTATTCATACTCATTTCCTGACAATTATACTACCATAAAATATATTTTCCATTCTACTTGTATAAACATTATGTAGTATTTGATGAATCATAAATGTATTTTAGGATCTTGTGCTATCATCTTAAAGTGATTCTCCTTAGATGTATCATGATACAAATGTATTGATGTGCAGAATTTTAAGTGAATACACTTTTTCATTCACCATAAATTTTCACTTACTCTTAAGCGTAGTGGCATACACCTATTATCTTAGCATTTGGGAAGCTGTGTAGGAGAATTAGCATGAGTTAGGCCAGCCTGCCTCCCTGGGATATATAATGAGTTCAGGGCCAGCCTGGACTACCGAGGGAGACGTTATACAAAAAAAAAAAAAAAAGAAGAAGAGGAAGAAGAAAAACAATCCAGATAATACTTTGATTACCAAATACCTGAATATAACTTTTCCAGAGACAGTGATAAGTAATTTTTTAATCTACCCAACTATTTGCATAAATACAAAATAATACAGCTTCTATACTATTTAGCTACACACTGTTATAGATGTTTTGAGTTATGTATTTCTCTGAAATTTTGTTTTTTTCGTTTTAGCTTCTACTGCTAAACCAACTAATGAAATTTTGAAAGAAGCAGGCACAGATGTACAAGTTTGTCCTAATTATACCATACCTCAGAAAACAGATTCCTATTTTAATCCCAAAATGAAACTAAATCGGTAAGATAATTGAAAACAGGACTGTGGTATATTTCAAACCATTGCAAATGTACCTTTTCTTAACTTCTGTGTTCTAATACATTAAAATTTTTAAATTACATGTGAAATGAAATGCATCTATTTTAACTTTTTCTCGGAGTGATTATTTTTGGTTTTTTCTGATACCACATCACTTTGTCAGAGAGTAAAATAGGCCTAAGTTTACATAGTTGCTGTGTTAATAAGTAAATGAGTGAATGTTTAGCAAATAGAATCTAGTTAGATTCATTATTTTATTTTGTAAACTTTTAGGATTTATACTATTAAATTGGGATTTTGTTATTTTAGATTGTTTTTCAAAATAGTTTGTACTATAACAAGGGAACCTTTGTTCTCACTTTTCTTAAATGAAATAGAACGTGAACTACTGAAGCTGTACTACTGTAAAATTATTTCAGATTATTCCCTCCTTCTAGACAGCTAATATTCTGTACATTGGCTGCTTTGGCTGAGGAACGAAAACCTTTGGAATGTCTAGATGCCTTTGGAGCCACTGGTAAGTAAGGAAACGTGTTTGAAATCCTATTTTGTTTATCAGATTTGTACAGTAACTTCTTAGGAAATTAAATTGATAACATATCTAGCAAGATATTTTGATGTAAAAATCCACTTTTTAATTTCTTTATTGTGAAAAATTTCAGATAGTTTAAGAATATAGCAAATCCTTGTGTATCCATCACTCACTTCAAAAATAATTCATGCTTATTCTTGTTTTATCCACAGTCCCATGCCACATACCCTTGTCCAGCCATGGTGAACCTCTCGGAGATTGAGTGCCCAAATTAAACCCCAAACCCATTTATTTACCACAAAATGCTAACACTGCAATGAAACTTAAATAACTGAGGTTTTAGTTTAGAAGAAAGAACTCATATACTTGGCTTGAGTGCCATAGGTTTGGCACCTCTAACCTAGTTCCTTCATCCCTAAATTTTTGAGTAAATCATAGACATTTCATGTAAATATTTAATTCAAATTCCTAAAAGTTAAAGACTTTTTAAAAATAAAGCCAGAAGCCAGGCTTATAGTACATCTATAATGCCAGCACTCTGGGAGGCTGAGGCAAGGCAGCTCCACATTCAGTCCCAACCTGAAAACCTGAAAACCTTAGTGACTCAGCAAGACTTTATCTCAAAATGAAAAAAATAGAAGGCTAGGATGTAGTTCAGGGTGAAGGCCCTTGGAATCAATTCTTAACCCTGAGGGGAAAAAAAAGGACTGAAATATCATCATCACACCTAAAAAGTCTACCAGTAATAATATGTTTAGCCATCTTATTTTAAAGAGTTCAAATTAGAATCCAAAGACTATTGTCCTAATCTGTGTTCCTTTCATCATTAGGAGTATACATGAAGGAAGAGGGTAGTTATTTGTTGACATAAGTCTTTTGACCTGTAGAGTTTCTTCTATCAAGGTTTTTGCTAATTGTATTGCCATAGTTTATATGACACTTTTCTGTCTCCTACATTTTTGAAAATTGGTAGTTTGATTAGATCTAGGGGAAAAGGTTAGATGCTAGTTCCATCTTAAAATAGTAAGGATTTAAGTAAATTAATGCAGTTAAAATCATTAGAAGAGTCCCTGTTAAATAGCAAATGCTCCAAAACTACTAGGTATTATCTGTACTGTATGATTATTATTGCTGCTTCCATTAACAGCATTGTTAGTAATGTCTCAAAGTAAACGTGAGAAAAATGATGAGGCAATGCTTCTAAGTCATATCCTCTGGTCACTTGGAGGTAGAATTTGAATCACTGTCCCCACATCAATTCAGCCGCCTAATGTAACTTTTTTTTAGTAATATAACTCCCATACCTTTTCTGTTCTACGTCCACTAACGTAACGTCACTATTGAGGTAGTCTGTAATTGATACTCTTACTTCCAGTTTGCACCTTTTCTCCAGTTTGTCTTGCATACTACTGCCAGACAACCATTCCTCTGCAGTAGTGCATTTATTGAATTATTGCTCAATTATGCACCTTTACTGCCTGGTGTCTAGACTTCTCTGCAATTAATTTCCTTCATAATCTCACCCCAGTCTACTTTTGCAAATTTATTTCCCAGTGATTTCCCTAACACACCTCTTTTTTTTTTTAACTACTTTAAAATCTGAAGTCATTAAAGCCAATATATAAGGAATAAATATATGTTCAACATTTTGAATGTGTTTTTGTAAGCTTGTATCAGTTTGGTAGCAGTCATTTTGCATGTTTGCCATCCCTAAAATGAGAGTGTTAGCACTCCCCTCACAATTTTATTGTTGAGAATATAAAAAGGTGGAAGTCCTTAACATACATTAGTCATGCATTTTTCCATTTATGGAGATACTCTCTCAGATATTATAACTTTTCTAATCTAAATTGGCTGTGCTTGTGTCACCGTCTCCAATTATCCAGTGTCCCCTATTTATGACTAATCCAGAAGACATAGGAAACCTATGATGAGGGGTATCCTCGGTCTTGATTTTTCTTATTTGCTTATATGTATAAAGTTGTTCTTTTTAATTCAGAAATGATGCTTTTGTTCAGTGTTTGAAAATGTTCTAGAAATGTTATTTTTCATACTTTGGTACATGAGGGTAAACTTTACGAGAGGACTTCCAAATTCCCATTCTCCCTGTGAGCATTAGCCCCACTATTACTTCTATTTTTTATTTTATATACTAGGTTTTTCTTTAAGATTACATTTAAAAAAATTTATATTAAGAAAAAGGCAACCAGTAAACTGTTCTACAAAATACAAAAACATACATAGAGATTTCATTTGAATCATAAACTGTTATAAGGAGTGTTAATAAAAATCAGGAACATTGGGCCGGGGAGTTAGCTCAGTGGTTCCGGCGCCTGTCTCGCAAGCGCAAGGACCCGGGTTCGATTCTCCGGTAACCACATAACAATACTGGGTGTGGAGACCCACACCCAGCAGCAACCAGTACCACATACCACAGTGCCGGACGTGGTGGCTCACGCCTGTAATCCCAGCACTCAGTAGGCAGAGCCAGGAGGATTGTGATGTGAGTTTGAGGCTGAGCTCAGGGCCAGCCTGAACCACAAAAGCAAGACCCTGTCTCCAAAAACCTTAAAAAAAAAAATCAGGAACATTTTTGGTGGTAACTGTTTTTAGAAACTTCAGAGTGAGAGAGTAGAATAATGATAGTGAGGTGTGGCTGCTCATGCCTTTAATCCAACATCCTGGGAGTCTGAAGTAGGATGGTCAAAATTGGACTCAGTGTGGGCATGTTAGCATTTTAATGTAACAGCACCATATCACAAAGTAAAAAATGTTTTAAAAGGGCCTGGGACACGCCTCATGTGCAGGCTCTGGGTTCAATCCCCAATAGTTAAATAAATAAATACATCAAAGATTTTGAAGGAATTTGTTGTTTATTAAAATATGTCTCAGCTAAGTGTGCTGGTGTTTGCTTATATTCTCCACTTGGGAGGCAGAAGCAGGGAGATTGCCTTGAATTCAAAGCTAACCAGGGCTACATAGTGAATTTAAGACCAGTCTGAGCTACCTAGAGAGACCCAATCACGAAAAATAAATAAATAAATTTTTTGTATTTTAAAAAAGTAAAGTTTACCTTTATTATACTGTTTTTATTTTCTAAACATATTTTCCTCATTTCTTCTAAGGTATAATGGGATTACAATGGGCAAAACATCTTGGGAATGCAGTCAAAGTTACAATTAATGACCTGAATGAAAATTCTGTGACACTGATTCAGAAAAACTGCCATTTAAATAAATTGAAAGTTGTAGTGGACAGCAAAGAAAAGAAAGAGAGTGATGAGAATCTTGAAGAAGGAGAGGAAAATCTTGGTAATATTAAAGTGACCAAAATGGATGCCAACGTACTCATGCATTTGAGATCTTTTGATTTCATGTAAGTTAGAAATTTTTGCTGTGTCCCTTGTTAGACATACCTGGAAATTAAAGAGAATAAGATAAAAATTCAGTTTGTTTTTGTTGTTGTTTGTTTAAGTTAATAGACTTTTTAATCAGTGCCACTAACTAGGCTGAAACAGGAAAATCAAGTTCAAGTCCAGCCTGGGCAACTTAATGAGACTTTGTCTCAAATTTTTTTAAAAGGGTTGATTAAAACCGAGGGACGGAAGTTTATGTCTTTAATCGCAGCACCTAGGAAGCTGAGAAAGAACTGCCGAGAGTTTGAGGCCAGCCTAAAATACATAGCAAGACCCAATCTCAGGGAAAGGGTGCTGGGATTGAGAATGTAGCTTAATGCTCCTCCCGTGCCAAAAAGAAAAACAGTAACAACAAAAAAAATGTAATAGTTTTTTGGTTGACCAGAGCAATTAGTTTATCTGATGTTTGAAGTAAAATGTCTGGATTTGAAATAAAACATGTGGGCATGAAGTTTTCCTCTTAGCCTCATTTATTTGTATATGCTTGACATATCAGGTGATCATTTTAGTACTTATTTCACTTTATTTTTACTATACTGGGTATTGAACCCAGAACCTCAAGCATGCTGACAAACACTCTATTGCTGAGGTACATTTCTGACACCTCGTTTTATTGTTAAAAACAGAATTATGTATTTAAAAATATTTGCAAACTACTTTTGAATAATAGCATCTTATTAAAAATTAAAAATTTATAGTGGTATTATAATTTCTAATGAGTTTAAATATGTCCATATTCTTTGTAATTTTAGACACCTAGACCCTTTTGGAACATCCGTGAATTACCTAGATTCTGCATTCAGAAATATAAGAAACCTTGGTATAGTATCAGTGACTTCTACAGATATCAGTTCCTTATATGCCAAAGCACAACATGTTGCACGACGTCACTATGGATGTAACATCGTCCGAACTGAATATTACAAGGAACTAGCGGCCAGAATTGTTGTGGCTGCAGTGGCAAGGTACCAGATTGCCATCAATGTATCTACAATGTGATTTTTTTTTTTTTTTTTTTTTTTTGAGACAGGGTCTCGCTTTGTGGTTCAGGCTGGCCCTGAGCTCAGCCTCCAACTCACATCACAGCAATCCTCCTGCCTCTGCCTCCCGAGTGCTGGGATTACAGGCGTGAGCCACCACGCCCGGCACTGAGGTATGTGGTACTGATTGCTGCTGAGCAAGAGTCTCCACACCCAGTATGGTATGTGGTTAACTGGGGATTGAACCAGGTTCTAACGCTTGCAAGACAGTAGCCAGAACCACTGAGCTAAATACCTGGCCCTAGAATGTTTTGATATATGATTAAAAGATGTTAGAGATGACTGTTTGCTTCATTTTGCATAATCTTCATGAATATAAATTCCATATCACTACTTTAATGTTGATGCTATTTAATGTGTTCTTAATCTGTGTTCTGTTAGAATTTTATTTGTTTATATGTAAAATATTTACTGCATTCTCCTTTTTAAATAAAGTAGTAAGTGAGGAAAAAGTGACAATTTCAGGTCTTTTATTTCACTAAGGTAAATAGGAGGTAGTAGCATGAAAAGAAAAAGTAAAAGGCTAGGGATTTAACTCAGTGGTTCTGGTGTCTGCCTGGCAAGTCCAGAGTTCGATCCCCAGTTCCATATACCACAGTGCCTGGAGTGGTAGCTCATGCCTGTAATCCCAGCACTCAGGAGGAAGAGGCAGGAAGGATTGCTGTAAGTTCGAGGTGCACCTGGGCTACATAGTAAGTTCAGGGCCACCCTGAACTACAAAGTAAGACCTTGTCTCACAAAAAAAAAAAAAAAAAAAAAAAAGATTATTTTTAGACTTAGAGACAGTTACTTGTTTTATGATATTTTCATCTTTATAAGTCTGAATAAAATAATAGCTAAATTTGATTCTGCAGAATGATCTTCAAGTTGTTTCTCATCAAGATTTCTAAATAGTTGAAAAAAGGAAGGCTTTCTGAGCACCTATTATATACAGAATGTTATGCTGAAATAATAATAAATATAATTGAATGTGCAGGTGTATATATAACAGTCAGCTAGCTCATTTACTAGCCCAAACACAAGTTCTATGTATTTTGATGGAAATTACTACTTCAGCTTAAATACAGATTATTAGACTTCATAGACCTTCAGGATTTTTCTGATTAACCGAAAACTAATGTATGTTGTGCACGTGCCAACAGCCTTCTCCATACACTTCAAAACATTTATAATAAACAGCAACAAATTCACAAATGGTGTATCTAGTAGAACTTCATCCTAAAAATTTGTAAAATTAAAGATAGAGCCAGGGACTTAGCTCAGTGGTGGGATACCTGCCTCACAAGTGCAAGGTCCTGAGTTCGATCCCTGGTAACAGAAGAAATGAAAAAGATAGGAGATACTTCAACTGTTCATCATTCACTGAATAGTCAACAGTTGGTAAAATATTTTACTATCAGTATTCAGTGAATGTATATTGTTTAGAAAGCTTTTATATGAAAAAATAGATGAAAAGGAAGACAGTGATGGCAGAGTGACCTCCTGAAAGCCAGAGAATATACTCTTACTGAGAGCATATATGTTTGGAGAATTGAAGACCCTATTATTTTGTATATTGCAGTTTGTATAAAAGTTATAGTAATGACCTTCTGAAAGCAATGCTACTACTACAAATTGAATTTTTCTTGATTTTTTCCATGACCTTTCAGGAGTTTACTGTCCTGGTCAATATTATCAATATAGATCCCAAAAAAAGAAAATGATAGTACTACAAAATAACTTTATTATCTTTCTTTTGTAGAGCTGCAGCTCGATGCAACAAAGGTATAGAAGTACTGTTTGCGGTGGCTCTAGAACATTTTGTCTTGGTGGTTGTGAGGGTTTTGAGAGGACCTACTTCAGCAGATGAAACAGCCAAAAAGATCCAGTACTTGATCCATTGCCAGTGGTGTGAAGAAAGAATTTTTCAGAAGGATGGTAATATGGTAGAAGGTAACTTGAAGTTCTTCATGACTGTATATTAAATTTATCTTTGTCTCCAGTGAGTAAGATTTTTACCTATTTATACATATTATTGTCCTTTGTCTTTAATGATTGCAGAGCTAACTTATTATTTATTATACTGGATTAACTTTAATTAATAGCCAAGATGTTTATGTGATTTTATTAAAATTATTTTCTCCTTCTGTAGAATTTATGCTAACTGCTGCCCTCTATTGAAACATCTAGAAATAACATGATTTTCAGATTACCTACTGAGTCAGACTATTTTTCTGGGCTGTTACAAATCAAAATAATGTTCATGTTTTTGAATAAACATAAAAGGCTATCAGTTAAAAACTGTTCAGTAAATATTTATTAAGTCTCTACTATATGACAGGTCTGAGGACACAAGGGACACTGTGCCTTGTACCCTCAGAATTTTCTGTAAGCTCTTAGGTGGTGGGAGTTGTTTTGTTTGTTATGAGATGAAGTCTCCCTGTGTATTCCAAGCTGCTTTTGTACTTACTAAGTACCCACCTTGAACTTGAATTTAGCCATTGTCCTCCTGCCTCAGCCTAAGTGCTAGAATTATAAGCATACCTCACCACACTTCTCGAGTTTTTGTATTTTTTTAATTTTTAATTTTACTATAACATGGTTGCACTTCATGCAGTTTACAGTAATCTTTGAGAGCGGCTACTTGTACATATTACAGTTGTCTCTTTATTTTATTTTATTTATTTTTTTAAATCTTTATTGGTACATTAAATATACACATCATGATTGCACTCTCTCTTTTTATTTTTTTAACTGCCTTCCCTTTCCTTCCAATTTCCCTATCTAATTTTTCATTCCTGTTGATACATTAATTTTAGCTTCTGTTTACGGCATACAATGTTTACCTTAATTGGAGTTTTAGGTTCCAGTACATGGTGTGTTACTTATTTCTCCTTACCTTCCTCCTCACTCCTTATGCTTTTTCCCTTGGATCACTTCCCTTTGCAAGAGCTCCATCTCCTCCCCTTCTGGTATATCCTTTGTCATTTTCTTTGTTTGTACTTTGCCTCCATCAAATAAGAGATACCCTACAGTAAATTTGTCAGTTTATTTCCCTCATCATTGTATTTTCTAGGTATTTATTCTTCTCCAAATGTGTCATTCTTTATAGCCAAGTACTGTAACATTATATGTAATAACACATTTTCTTTATTGAGTTGTCTGTTGATTCCTATCAGACTGCTTCTAGGATTCAACTATTACGAACTGTGCTACTACAAACATTGGTATGCATGTATCACTATAGTACTGTTTGATGACCCATCCTCTTTGGAGAAGATATCTAACAGGGGGATCATTGGGTCATATGGAATTTCTAATTTCAATTCTTTGAGAAATCTCCAAACTAATTTCCATAATTGCTGTAATAGTTTATATTCCCACTAACACTGTAGGAAGCTTCCTTTTTCACTACAGCTATACTGGCATTTATTTGATCTCTTAATGATAGCTATTCTTTTGAGAGTAAGACGGAATTTTAGTGTTTTTTTAGTTTGCATTTTTGTCGTGGCCAGAGACATTGAGCATTTTTTCATATATTTGTTGACCCCTTGTATTTCTTCCTTTGTGAAATTCGTCTCCTGCCCATTTATGAACTGAATCTTCAGTTTTAAGTGGTCTAATTTTTTTCAGTTTTTTATATATTCTAGATATAATCCTCTTTGAGGAATAGCTGGCAAAAGTCTTTTTTTGTATTTTTAATACAAATTTTTAAGAATTCTGTATTATAGTTTAGCCTTTGAATCATAAATGTTTTTTCTCATTTTGTTACTTAGGTTTTTTTAATACAGAGTTTTTGTGGTGGTTACTGTTCTAAAGTTAATTAAACTTGTATATAGTTCATATTGTAGCTATAAAGATCTTTCTTCTTTTTTTTTTTTTTTAATCTTTATTGGTACATTACATATATGCATCATGATTGCACTCCATAATGGGGATTTGTACCAGTATAAGACACAACTTAATTCTCACTTTTTCACATATAAAGATCTTTCTTATTCCTAGGTAATTTAACATAGGTTATGTTTTATTAAGTTTGTCTTCTCTTCTCCACGCTCCACTGATTTGAGAATACGTTCCATATATATATTTGTTTTAGTTCTTTGAGACAGGGTCTCCCTTTGTAGTTCAGTCTGGCTCTGAACTCACTATGTAGCCCAGGCCAGCCTTGAACTCATGGCAATCCTCTTGCCTCTGCCTCCTGAGTGCTGGGATTACAGCCATGAGCCACTGAGCCCAGCACTGTGGTATGTGGTACTGGGGATCGAACTCAGGACCTTGCACTTGCCAGGCAGACACCAGAACCACTGAGCTAAATCCTAGGCCCAAACTACCTTATCTTTTTTTGTTTTTTTCCTGTGTTTTGAGATAAGATCTTGTTATGCAGTTCAAGCTGGTCTTGAACTCATAATGTACCACAGGCTGCCCTCCAGCTCAAAGTGTTCCTCCTACCTCAGCTTCCTGAGTTATGGGATTACAAGTGTGCTATACCATGCCAGACTTCAACCTTCCATCTCTTACACTAAGTTCCACACATATATGAATTTGTTCCTGTGTTTTCCATTCTGTTCCAGTAATTAAATATCTATTCATACATACACACTTGTTCTTTTTGTTTGTCTTTTGGATTTTGAAATGGGGTCTCCCTGTATTGTCCAAGCTAATCTTGGACTCTTGGGCTCACATGATTTTCTTGCATCAGCCCCCAAAATAGCTGGTAGTATATGTACATACCGTGTGTGCTTACTATTATATTTTTATTAGAGGCAAAAGCTTCTTACTGTCTATTAAGAGAATCCTTCCTGAAAGTTGTTTGTTTTCATTGTTTCTGAAAATGTGTATTGGATCTCTTTTTTCTTAATAAAATAATAACCCAGCTGGTATTTTTGAGCAACATTATATTAAGACAGATGCTATAATGTTGACTATGTACATAGAGTGCTTTTTATTTTGCTCATATACATTAGTACCATATAATGGCAGAAACAGAAGGCATCCTGATATGCTGCTTATTTAAATAAAATCACTATATGAAGTAATATTTTCATTTAGCAAGAAGTTAGAGCCTGTTGATTTCTGGTATCACAAAAAAGAAGATAGTAGAGCCTGTGTCCTTACATTGATCATCCTGCTTTCTGGTATATCTAAGACTGGTTGGTTGAATCAGGCCATTCTGAGAAAGTAAATGATCATCACAGGAATGGCCTGAAAGTGGGAAAGATTAGTTGGAGTTCCTAATTTAAAATGACTATTTTGAGCTTACTAGTAGAACATTTGGCTAGCATTCATGAAGTTCTGAGTTCAACTCCCAACACCACCAAAAGAATAAAAATAAAATGACTATTCTGGGCCTTCAATGAATTTTAAAGTCCTTTTATAGACTTTTGTCTTATTTTGGAAACAAAGATTAATGATAGACCCTCCCCAATTTATTTGTGGTTATTTTTGGCCTCCTATTGTTCATTAAATTGAATTAATTATTCTAGTATATATTTTAGGGTGGAATATAAGTCGTCTATTATAATAGAGTAATTCATTTTCTTTCCTGTTACAGAAAAGTTGACTTAAGATTGAGGTGCTAGTTACATAGGATTATACATTTATCAGAATTCATACTTCAGTATACTAATTTTAAAATACAGAAGTACTTGTTATATTATTTCATATAATGTAATAACAACAAACTAGTTTCAGTTAGGTCTCTAATATTACCATTTGACATGGATAGCTTTTTAACTTTAATAGCCTTTAAACTTTAATCTTTTAATACGGATGATTGAGACTTTAACACCCACTGTTAGATATTTGTAAGGATTAAAATTTTCAACTATAGGGCTGGAGAGTTAGCTCAGTGGTTCCAGCGCCTGTCTTGCAAGTGCAAGGACCTGGGTTCAATCCCCCAGTAACCACATACAATACTGGGCATGGTAGCTCATGCCTGTAATCCCTGAGCTCAGGGCCAGCCTGAACCACAAAGCGAGACCCTATCTCAAAAAACCTTTAAAAAAAAATTTCAAGTATATTAAAAAAAAAACTTGGCACAATACCCGTTACATAGTAGATCCTCAGTATATAGTAGCTGCAATAAAAAGTACTATTTGCTTTAGTTACTTCTCCTTTGATTGCTGTTTTTATCTATTTATATTTTAACAGAGAACCCATATAGACAGTTGCCATGTAACTGTCATGGAAGCATGCCTGGAAAGACAGCAATAGAACTTGGACCTCTGTGGTATGTGCCTAAGTATAACAGCATATTCAGTATTGACTGAGATACTGATTTACTGATTGTCAATTTTTCACTGTACATGGTAAAAGGCAAGCAAACTTAGATCCAGTTTTAAGTCTAGGCAAATAACTTTGACTCTTTTCTTCCTATGATTCTGAACCTCTGCCATTCTGTTTTCTCTCTAGTTTATGATAAACCTAAGAGGCATTGGGGTAAAAAAGGAAGCCTATATGAGATACACTACAACCTAGAAAATTCATTTCAGAATGATAAAAAGGAGACTTAAAATTGATCATTGAAAAACTAAGTCATGATTATCAATTGATAGTAGTAACTTGCTATAGAAGAACCAACTAATATAAAAAGATCCTAGAGTAAATTACTTTTTGATGAGAAGGGTAAAGCTGTTTGAGTGGGGTACAGTTGCAAATTTTAATGCATGTGTGCTTTTCCATCATTGGTAACAAGTTAGTGTGTTTTGCTGCTGCTGCTGCTGCTGTTGCTGTTCTTAACAATGCTGGGGAATCAAAGTACACCACTGAAATACACGATGAACTCTTTCTAAAATTTTATTTATTTTTCAGTACTAAGGATGGAACTGGGGCCTTCACACTCAACAACATCCCCAACCATTCTTATTTTTTATTTTGAGACAAGGTCTTGCTCAGTCAGTGCTAATTGCCAATGCTAAGCTCATCGTTACAAACCTCCCACCTCAGCCTTCCAGAGTGGCCAGATAACAGGCATGTACCAACATGCCTGGCTGGTTACTGTGTTTTTCAATATCTTAATTTTTTTTCCTTAAATTGTTTTTAATCATATTCTGTACTTTAAATTTTGTTACTAGAAATTGTTATAAAAATTTAAGATTGCTAACAACATTGTGATATCAGTCATTAGAAATTTCTTACTCATTATTTTATAAGGTCAGGCTTAGCCATCTACTAAACTTCAAAAATTGACACAAATGGAAAATACATTTGTCCTACTGGCCATTATTTTAGTTTCATCCTTTGTAAATAGTTTAAGAATGATATAGTTGCCTGATCTTCCAGAACTTTTTTTACCTAAATAGTTACCTACTTATTGTACTCAGAAGTAGAGAAATTAAGGATAACTAGTTACTGATTCAGAAAAAAGGCCCTCATTTTACTGATGAGGAAATTAGGGCATAGTATCTCTAAGTGCTTGCTGAACCTGGCCCAAAAACTTAGTTATTAGCCTGGAGGCTAAGACCAGAAGATGGCAAGTTCAAGCCCAGCCTGGGAAATTTAATGACTTAGAGAGACCATGTCTCTGAATAAATAAGACTAGATATGCAGCTCAGTGCAGAAGCCCTGGGTTCAATCTCTGGTATCACAAGGTGAAAAAAAAAATACCAGTAATTATTAGCATAGTTGAGACAAGAATTTCAGTTTTCTGATTTACAGGACTAAGGTCTAAATCATGCCTTGTGTTTTCCTCACTCACAGCCATTGTTCATACCTTTAGTCTTGTCTAGAATACCTTCCTTCTCTCCCGAACCCTGTCAGATTGTACTTCCCTTTGAAGTCTTCATTTAGTGCTTCAACGCAGATTGATTTTGTGGGTGAGCAAGGGGGTAGTACAGGAGATTTAGCCCAGGTTCTTCACACTGATCTATATCTCCAGACTTTTTTGAGACAGGATCTCACTAAGTTGCCAAGGCTAGGTTTGAACTTGCTGTCTTCCTGCCTCAGCCTCTTAGGTGCTGGGATTACAGTAATATACCACCACACCTGACTTGATCATTCACTTGGTACTTTAAAATTATATATCCTTTCATCTATATTTTCTAACCCTAATAAGTACAACCACCATTCATTTGAGGTTATACTTTGTCCCAGGCATTATACACATACTGTCTCATTTAATTCCTATAACAAGTTTGTGGGAACTTTTTTAGTTTCATATGAGCAACTCAAGACTCAAGCAGTAATTTCTCAAGATTACATAGTAAGGGGCTGGGGATTTAGTTCAGTGGTTCTGATGACTGCCTGGCAAGCGCAAGATCCCAAGTTTACCAAGTTGGTAACTACACACCACAGTGCCAGGCGTGATGGCTCATGCCTGCAACCCTAGTACTCTGGAGGCAGAGGCAGGAGGATTGCTGTGATTTTGAGGCCGGCCTGGGCTACATAGTGAGCTCAGGGCCAACCCAAAACTACAAAGCAAGACCTTGTCTCAAAAGAAAAAAAAAAAAAAAAAAGATTATATAGTAAGTGGTGAAATCAGGATTAGAATCCAGGTTTATCTGACTTGAAATTTCATATTTTGTCAGTTATACTTGTGATTCCCAAATGGAAGCATATCCCCAGGACGTTTTTAAGCTATACGTTTTTAAGCTATCATATATAATTCTTTTATGAGATTCCCCCCAACACCCACCTCAGTAGATACACAAGAATTAAGGTTTATTGTAAGCCAGCCATGATACAACAAACTTACGACTGAGGCAGGAGGATCTTAAAGGCAAGCCTGGGCAACATACCAAGTTTAAGACCAGCATGGACTGTATAGTGAGACTCTGTCTGGGGAGGAAAAAAAAAGATTTTATATTACTGACCAGACTACACACTGTTAAGACCTCTGCATTATGTTTATTCCTGACTAGACTTTCAGGTTTTTCTAGGATTAATGTTAAGTATATCCCCCACACATCACCACCTCACTGTTCTCACATTTCTTAGTACTATACTACTTGTAAGAGCTCAGTAAATTCTTATTTAAAGAATTTTAAATAATAGAAATTTCCTTCGCTAATATTACTAGTTTAAAGAACTAAAATGACAAAAGGAGTGGGAAAAGAATAAATACTAAATCATAAATTATTTTTTAATTCCAGTATTACTCTAATAATTAATTACATATTATAATTGTAGTTAAATTAGTGGAGTTTTTTTTTGTTTTTTTGTTTTTTTTTTGAGACAGAGTCTCACTTTTATAATTCAGTCTGGCCCTGAGTTCACTATGTAGCCCATGTAAGCCTTGAACTCACAGCAATCCTCCTGCCTCTTCCTGCCTAGTGCTGAGATTATAGGCGTGAGCCAGCACACCCAGCATTTTGCTGTGTGGTACTGATTGCTGATGATTGTGAGTCACCACACCCGGCATTGTGGTATGTGGTACTGGGGATCAAACTCAGGACCTTGTGCTTGCCAGACGTGGAATCACTGAGCTAATCCCCGGCCCAAGACTTAACGTTTTTAATAAAAATAAACATTTCTCAGATCCAATTCTCTATACATTTTCTTTTTCAGGTCAAGTTCCCTTTTCAATACTGGGTTCCTTAAAAGAATGTTATGTGAATCTGTTCACCATGGGTTGGATGACATTCAGACCCTAATAAAGACATTAATCTTTGAATCAGAGTGTACTCCTCAGAGTCAGTTTTCAGTTCCTGCACCTTCAAATCTCAACAAGCAAGGTGACTATTGGACATCAGCTAGCTTACAAATTGGTTACCAAAAATATCATATCACTTTGATATTATAATCAAAAGCAGTATAAACATGTAATAATAATCTTCTAATAAGTCTAGTCATAATTTGGTTGCTGCCATTTTGTAATTACATAGTTCTGTTCAGATTTATACTTGGGGACCTGAAATAAATGATTTTATTAAGATAATCTCCATTTTAAATTTTTTATTTTAGTAGAAAAAAAAATATTACCGTATACCATTATATTTTTATTACTGTACACATATTTTCTAGAAACACAAATACCTTAGATAATTTTAGGAATAGTATAGCTAGAAATGTTTTTAATTTCTAGCTGTCCACTGAAACCCAGAAAATGGATTTACATATTTCATTTAGTAAAGCTACATTTTTTTCTCCTCAGTATAGATGGGCTTTTGTAGTAATTTTGTTATAATTCAAGTGTGGAAAAAATGAACATAATTGAACTTTAAATTATTGTTTAATGTCCTCTATAATGTTTTCTCATTTGTTTTTATTTTAGAAGAAAATGGTGTATCTGTTAAAACTACAGATGATACCACAACAGATTACACTGCACAAGGTATGTATGTATTTGTGTGTATATACATACGTATATGTGTATGAGAACAAAAAGAGAAAGGCAGGAAGAAAAAAGACTCAATAGCCTTCCTAAAATACAATTTAAACATATTATACTGACAACCAAATTATACTAAAATTTAACAGCATTCACACAGTATACTGTTTAGCATTTCTGGGCCGGGGAGTTAGCTCAGTGGTTCTGGCGCCTGTCTCGCAAGCGCAAGGACCCGGGTTCGATTCCCCGGTAACCACATAACAATACTGGGTGTGGAGACTCACGCCCAGCAGCAACCAGTACCACATACCACAGTGCCGGGCATGGTGGCTCACGCCTGTAATCCCAGCACTCGGGAGGCAGAGGCAGGAGGATTGCTGTGATGTGAATTGGAGGCTGAGCTCAGGGCCAGCCTGAACCACAAAAGCGAGACCCTGTCTCCAAAAACCTAAAAAAACAAACAAACTGTTTAGCATTTCTATTAACATGTACTTTGTTCACATCTTTAATACGCAGTGATCCCTCCAAGAGAACTATAAGGTCATGAGGAACTGTGTGAACTAAACTTAAGATCAAATAGCATGTGAAAAAATTGTAACATTAAGATTAAATTTTATTTAGCCAGCTACAAGCATACACAGCTGTGATCCAAGCCTTTAGGTAGTATGAAAGAGAATGGCTGGCTCAAGGCCAGCCTGAACTACATGGCATGTTCAAAGCTAGCCTGGACTACAATAGCAAGACCAGTTCACAAATAAATAAAGCACAGATTAAATTGTACTTTATTCTCTTATAATTACTCATCAATATATGATGTATAGAAATTTCATTTGATTATCCAGAATACATTTCTTTGCCCTTTTATAAACTTTAGGTTGTGTGCATAGTTTAAAATATAGTTCTATTAGACATTATAGCTTCATATCAAAAAGTTGTTAAAAGTTAAAATGTCGGGGCCGGGGAGTTAGCTCAGTGGTTCCGGCGCATGTCCTGCAAGCGCTAGGACCCGGGTTCGATTCCCCGGTAACCACATACCTATACTGGGTGTGGAGACTCAGCCCAGCAGCAATCAGTACCGCATACCACAGTGCCAGGCGTGGTGGCTCACGCCTGTAATCCCAGTACTCGGGAGGCAGAGGCAGGAGGATTGCTATGATGTGAGTTTGAGGCTGAGCGCAGGGCCAGCCTGAACCACAAAAGTGAGACCCTGTCTCAAAAAAACCTAAAAAAAAAAAAAAAAAAAAAAAAATTTAAAATGTCACCACTTTAATATGTAGGATTCATTTTGCTTTTTTAAAAAAAAAATAAGTTTAGATACTAAGCTGAATGTAGAGTGGGAAGATTATCATAAGCACAAGGTCACATTGGCTACTTAAAATGACACAGTCTCAGAAAAAGTCAAAACACTGAGCACAGTGGTATCCACCTGTAATCCCAGCACTTGAAAGGCTGGCAGGACACTCAAGTTCAGCTTCTTATAAGTAAGACATATCAAAATATTTTTAATGCAGAGGCCTGTCTGAGGAGCAGCTGGCAAATATTTTTCCCATGGTCTCTTCACTCTCTACTGATGGATTCATTGTTATGCAGAAGCTTTTTAGTCTGATAACATTCTCACTTGTTGATCCTTGCTATTTCTTTTTGGGGTTTTTTTTAGGGTTTTTTGAGACGGTCTCACGCTGTGGTTCAGGCTGGCCCTGAGCTCAGCCTCAAACTCACATCACAGCAATCCTCCTGCCTCTGCCTCCCGAGTGCTGGGATTACAGGCGTGTGTGAGCCACCACGCCCGGCACTGTAGTATGTGGTACTGGTTGCTGCTGGAGTGAGTCTCCACATCCAGTATTATTATGTGGTTACTGGGGATCAAACCCGGGTCCTTGCGCTTGCAAGACAGGCGCCGGAACCACTGAGCTATATCCCCGACCCCAATCCTTGCTATTTCTTATGCAACTGAGATTCTGTTTAGAAAGTCTTTTCCTTTGCCTATGTCTTCAAGTGTTTTACTTATTTATCTCCCAGAAAGTTCAATATTTCTGTTTTAATGTTTAGATCTTTGATCTGTTTGACTTTAATTTAGTGTATAGTCAGAGGTAAGGATTCAGTTTTGTTCTTCTACAAACAGTTACCTAGTTTTCCTAGCACCACTTGTTGGAAAGGCTGTCTTTCCTCCAGCATGCTTTTGGCCCCTTTGTCAAAGATTAAATAGTTGAGGGCCAGGGATTTGGCTCAGTGGTTCCGGTGCCTGTCTCACAAGCGCAAGGACCTGGGTTTGATCCCTGGTGACCACATACAATACTGAGAGTGGAGACTCACACCCAGCAGCAATCAGTACCACATACCACAGTGCCGGACGTGGTGGCTCATGCCTGTAATCCCAGCACTCAGGAGGCAGAGGCAGGAGGATTACTGTACCGTGAGTTCAAGGCTGAGCTCAGGGCCAGCTTGAACTACAAAGCAAGACCTTGTCTCAAAAAAAAAAAAAAATTAAATAGTTGAATATGTCTGGAAAGGATTCTATAATCTCAGTTCTCTTGCAGTGATCTGTGTGTCTTTTGGTTGTAGTACTGTGCCATTTTTATCACTGTTGATTTGTGGTATAGCTTTAAGTCAGATATTTCTGTTCCTCCTGTTTTGCTCTTATTATCCACAATTACTTTTGTGAAGTTCTGACTGAGAGAACAAATACTAAATTTATATAAAGAACAGTAAAAATACCTGGAATAAATTATCTCATTTCAAGAATTAAGATTGGATAAATAGGTTGAAGTGGTATGAAGTGGTATTTAACTTTGAAGCTATAGTTATAAAAGCACTCACAATTTTTAAGAGAGTACTATTTGTGTGTTTCAGGAAAGAGAAAAAGTAGTGAAATGATTACAAATTTAGTCAAGAAGCAAAAGACTGACATCATTACTGAACATCCTCCCTTCTATTACAACATCCACAGACACAGCATTAAAGGAATGAACATGCCAAAGTAAGGCTGCCAGTTAGTGGCAAAGGTTATGTAAGATTTTTTAATATTATACTGAAAAAGAAACATAGTGACATAATTGGGTTTTTTTCCTCATTGCAGGTTAAAAAAGTTTCTGTGCTATCTCTCTCAAGCGGGCTTTCGAGTAAGCCGAACTCATTTTGACCCAATGGGTGTTCGTACAGATGCACCTCTGATGCAGTTTAAGTCAATCCTTTTAAAGTATAGCACCCCCACTTACACTGGAGGACAACCTGAAGGCCATGTCCAGTCAGCACCGGAGGATGCAGTAGCTGACAAAGTTGAGATGTCAGTGAATGACAAAGCTGAAACAAGTAGCTGTGGGAGAAGGTAAAAAGAGGGAAGAGTTTATTCTCAGGTGTCTGTATAGATGGCTCAGTAATTCTCTATACCAACTATAATTTTTTTTTCTTCCCATTCTTTCAGTTCAGTGGTATGAAAATAAAAAACACTGCTGCTTTCATTCAGAAGTTAGCAGTTTCTAACTTAGTTGGTTTGGGAGCTTTTCAAGTTTTTCTTATGTTAAAGAAAATTTAAATTTTAATAGAAACATTTCATGTGAAGCCAAGGTTCTGACTGAGATCACCCTACTATTTAGTAATTCAGTAAATTTTCACATGCTTAGTGTACATGTACATTGTGGAAGCCATCTTTTATTATTCCCCCCCCCCAACTTCAGTGCTGCAGATCAAACCTGGAGCTCATACATGCTAGGCAAGCCCTTAGCCCACTGAGCTACATCCCCATTATTTCTTTTTAAGGGCAAAGTCTTGCTGTGTTACCAAAGCTAGCCTGGGACTGCTGAGTAGCCTGAACTACAGACATGTGCCACCATGCCCACATTATGCTTTAATATTCTTAATCATGTTTCTACTTGAGTTGATCTATGATATTTACACTTTTCTGTGGTTGTATACAAATTAAACAAACATTTTACATATCAAAATGACCCTGACTATATAGAAACAACATTATCATGGCCGGGGATGGAGCCCAGTGGTTCCAGCACCAACCTTGCAAGTACAAGGTCCTTGGTACCCCCCCAAAAAAGAACATTTTTCCAAGTCACTAATATATTTCCCAAATACAAAGCTAAAACATTTTCCCATCTTTTAATAAATACTTGCCTGAAACAGAAATACAGTTTTTACAATTATCAGGATGACCAAACTTCATTGTAGTTTTTGTCAAAATACATTAAGACCATTGTTGTAACTGTTCACAAGCACTGAAATCCCAAAGATGAGAGATTTTATTGTGGGTTGGGTGATCTCAAGTGCCTCAGTTAATGCATGTGCAGTATTCATTTGGTTAGTTGCGCTACCTGCCACTGAGAAGTAAAAATTGTCACCATACAAAGAAGATATTCTAGTTTTGGTTTTTTTTGTTTTTTTTCTTTCCTTTGGTTGGTTTTTCAAGTTTTGTTGTGTGTGTATATTTGTGTAAATTTTTTGTAATAGTTGCCCAGACTAACATAACTATAAAAATTAGTTGGAAGAAAATACCTTGTTTGCATTAATATCATTGCTTGCTGCATCTGACTATAAAATTTTAGGTGAGAGGATTGGATATAAAGTTTAGGTTTTTGTTTCAGTGATTTCATCCATATTGACCTACATTTCTCAAGGGAAGTAGCTTTTTACAATCATTAAGCTATATAAGGGTGGTACCTTTATAGCTGAAAGGTTTGAAAACACTGCCTAAGAAAAGCTCCCTTGACATAAAAATCTGGATAATGGAAGGATCGAGTTAGGTAACCACAGTTAATTTAGCAGAAATAAAGGAAAATCTCTGTCATTACAGCATCTTCCCCAGAGGATACTTTTTCCCTTTCTCCAATTACATTTCAGTAAAATAAGGAATAAGTGAAATGCAAGTTAGTTTCTGTGGCTAATTACTGCCTGTGGCTCTAATTACTGCCTGTTAAAATTATATTACAGGTGAACACAAAAACAAGTAAATGTTGTTTTTTGTTTTTATGATTCTAAAAAAATCTATTGTAAATACAAGAAGCAAACTAGTTCTTGGATTATCTGATTAAAGTACGTATTGTTAAATTGAAAATCAGTGTCAGATTTTGCTAAGTTTATCAGCATGACATTTGGTCAAAGCTGAGATGAAGTTTATGTGGAGAGCCTGATTTGATAGAAAAAATAATTATTCTTGAAGTATACATGTTGCATATTTAATTTACATAAATAGGCAGATTCCCCCCCCCCAAAAAAAAACTGGTAGGAAGTAGTTTAAAACTTTGTGATAAGGTACATCAGCCTAAAGAAGTACTTAAAAAGATGTCATTTAGGGTTTTTTTTGTTTTGTTTTGTTTTTTTTAGGTTTTTTGAGACAGGGTCTCGCTTTTGTGGTTCAGGCTGGCCCTGAGCTCAGCCTCAAACTCACATCACAATCCTCCTGCCTCTGCCTCCCGAGTGCTGGGATTACAGGCGTGAGCCACCACGCCCGGCACTGTGGTATGTGGTACTGGTTGCTGCTGGGCGTGAGTCTCCACACCCAGTATTGTTATG
>PVIR01002531.1:6308-30143 GCA_004026965.1 Petromus typicus | reverse complement strand
AAGCTAACTCCCCGGCCCCCAGATGTCATTTAGTTTTGCATTAGTGATCTTTTTCCCCTGACAGCAGTTGTCATTTGGGACACTCCAGTGTCGACCACACTGTAAACTGATAGCACATGTTCCTTCATTAAAATATAAAAGACGAGCATTCTAACACTACACTTTAGTATTCCCAAAAACTGGAGGATTTCTTTCTGCATTGTGTAATCACTGATAAATTGCCACAGGTTACTTTGGAGGTTGCTGAAAGACAGCCAGTACATATTTGTGGTGTTATGCCAGGATGCTATTTCACAGGAACCCAGGAATGTGAATGAAATCATTCCTAGGAATCACAGAGGTGATGACACAGCAGTGGCTCAGATAAGACTTAAATCATGCAAATCAAATAGGATCATGGTGTTAGCTTATTTTAGCCCTATAGATCATTTGATCAATTAACCAAGGTTTGATCAGACCTTGTTAGACTGCTGATATCCTGAGTCTGCTGACTATTATGGTAACCATGTCCACCTTTCTACTCTAGCAATTGGGGGCACTATGGACATGTGCAGTATAATGTTGTTTCAGCAACAGATTGCATGTGTGATGGTGATATCATAACAATGGAGCTTAAAAATTCCTATTGCCAAACGATAACATGGCTCATGCAACACAGCACATGTTACATATTTGTGTGATGATGGTACTAAAAAGAATCATAGGGACCAGGGATTTAGCTCAGTGGTTCCTGCGCCTGCCTTGCAAGCACAAGGTCCAGAGTTCGATCAAGGGTAACCACATATAATACCAAGCTCATACCTACCAGCAAAGACTACCACATACCACAGTGCCAGGCATAGTGGCTCAACCTGTATCCCAGCACTCGGGAGGCAGAGACAGGAAGATTGCTTTGACTTTGAGGCTTGCCTGAGCTGCTACATAGTGAGCCAAAGGCCAGCCTGAACTACAAAGTAAGACCTCGTCTTAATAAAAGAGAAACAGAAACGGGGCCGGGGAGTTAGCTCAGTGGTTCCGGCGCCTGTCTTGCAAGCACAAGGACCGGGGTTCGATCCTAGGTAACCACATACAATACTGGGTGTGGAGACTCACGCCCAGCAGCAACCAGTACCACATACCACAGTGCCGGGCGTGGTGGCTCACGCCTGTAATCCCAGCACTCGGGAGGCAGAGGCAGGAGGATTGCTGTGATGTGAGTTGGAGGCTGAGCTCAGGGCCAGCCTGAACCACAAAGCCAGACCCTGTCTTAAAAAACCTTAAAAAAAAAAACCAGAAATGCTGCCAGTGTTTTAAAAAATTATATAACACATGGAATTACATAAAGTATACAATGCATGGTAATGATCATAAAACACTTCCTGGTTTATGTTTTTACTGATTCATGCATTTAGTCTATTTTAGAGTATTCATTTTTCAAAAAAGTTTCTGCAAAACAGTACGCCATGTCATGTCAGCAGCAGCTCAGATATCTTATGTTCAGTTTCCTCACTGCACCAGGAGACGGCATCAAGTGATTGACCAACACCATCTAGGTTTGTGTAATTCTGTGATGCTCACACACCATGAAATCGCCTAACACAATTATTCTCAGAATATATCCCCATTGCTGAGCATGGTCTTGGCAGTGCTCATTGAATCAGGAAGTCCATTTCAGCTGAAGCATCTGCCATTGCCATCCTTGGCCTGCAGATACCCAAAGGCTTTTCTAGAGTTCTGCTCACCAGTTTTCCTCAACATGAGACTCAGTGCACAATGTAGTTAGAACATGACACATGCTAAATCATCTCCGATACGCCTCTTCTGTCATAGCTAATTTGTGACACAGCCAGTCCAATTTACATGACTCATTGCAGAGTAAAAAAATCTCTTGTAATCACAACCACTCTGGGTTGCATAGACTGACAAACTGAGCCAGAATGTTGTTACAGGAGAATCTTATCGTAATCTGCCTTCTGTTAAATCTGAATACTACAGACTGAGTAATTTATAAAGGTTAGAAATTACTGAGTTCTTGGTTTTGAGAGCGGGCAACACCAGGAACATAGTTATAGCCTTTAGTCACCCTTTAGTTAAGACCCTTCCTGCTACATGATAGAAGATATCAGTCACAGGCTAAACAGCAAGATGACCAGAGAAAGCTCATTCATAACAAAGCCACTACCCCAGCCCATTAATTCATTAGTCCATGAAAAGATTAACATATTCAGGAGGACAATCACCTCTGAAAGTTACCACCTCCCTATACAGCCAGAGCAGTACTTGTACTGATATTTTTTTGGTTGGTTGTGTGTGTGTATGTTTAGTTTTTTGAGACAGGTCTCTCTTTTGTAGTTCAGGCTGGCCCTGCGCTCAGCCTTGAACTCAAGTCAGTCCTCCTGCCTCTGCCTCCTGAATGCTGGGATTACAGGTGTGAGCCACCATGCCTGATGTTGTGCTATGTGGTCACCAGGGATTGAATTCGGGAACTTTGCACTTGACAGGCAGATGCCTGAACCACTGAGCTAAATGCCCAGCCTCTCAATCACATTGATAATTCTCCAAACCCAGGAAGATGTGGCAAAGTATGCACATCTAAACAAGCTAATACCTGTATTTTTGTACAAATTTTCAATATCCACAGCCATATGGTTCCTTAACCCCTCTTCCATCCCAAACATACTTTCCTACTTTTCTGGAGAACATAACTTAATTACATTTATTTATTTACTTATGAGACAGGGTCTCACTTTGTAGTTCAGGCTGGCCCCAAACTTACTACGTAGCCCAGGCCAGCCTCAAATTCACAGCAGTCCTGCCTGTCTCTCCCCAGTGCTGAAATTACGGGCATAAGCCACCATGCCTGGCATTGTGGAATGTGGTACTAGCAATTGAATTCAAGACCTTGCACTTGCCAGGCAGACACCGGAACCACTGAGCTAAATCCCTGGCCCCAACTCAATTACATTTAAAATGAGTAAACTGTATTATGAGCTATCCCAAAGCTACAAACTTCCAACCTAGGATTTTTGTTGCAACTGAAATGCACTGACAGAATTATAGATCAAGTAGGCCAAGGAATAAAATTTACCAAATATCTTACTTTTCTTGTTGCTGAGGAAAAAATACCCCAGATCCACAAATTAAATGAAAGTTTATTACAGCTCAGTTTGTAAAGGTGTCAGTCAGGGCAGCCTGGCTCCGGAGCAACAGTCCATGCCAGAACAGACAGGAGGAAGCAGCAGCCCCAGGCTGCCTTCCGTCCGCTTATTCCATCCAGGACACAAGCTTATTAGTCGGTGCTACCAACACTCAGGGTGGACCTTCCATTCACCACACCCAGAACAATGCTAAATCAGTTTGGCACAAATCTTTAATCCCAGGTCATACACAAAGATCCAGCCACCACCTAAAAGCCCCACCTATAAACATGTGAGTCGTTTAGGTTACATCTAGATACAAGCAAGACAAGTACCACCGAGCAAGACATGTAGGAGGCAGAGTATTAATTATAATAGCTTATATATGTGAGAAACAGCACTGTATTGTTCACAAAGACTGTAATCTGTATAGCAGAGTCCTTATGTATCATCGCCATTTCATAAAAAAGGTATAAAGGCTAAACCAGGTTGATTTATCCAGTTCCACTCTAAAACCACTTTAGCCGCCATTTTAGCCACTTGGCAATCTACATTTATTAAAAGAAATTAAGATGTAAGTAAAAGTTTAAGTGCTTATGTGGCCAAATGCTGTCCAGTAGAAACTTCTGGAAGATAATGATTATCAGAGAATAACTGTAGCCTACATTGGTAACCTCAATATGTACACTTTATACTCAATTATTTATGCATATACTGAAAGCACTCAACTTATTCTCATTTTGTATGGCTAAGACTTCCCCAGGGCTTAGTTTTAGATTTATAGCAAAGTAACTGCAAACTAAAACCTTTGAATAGTTACACAACCATTAAATTCTTGCAAGTAAAAATCAAATACCTTAGGCTACCCAAATGTGTAAAAATATTGTTACATGCCTTAAAAAATAAATTTATGACAAAAAATAGTCCTGTGTGTGTGTGTGTACACACATACCTTGAATCAAATGGGACCTTGTGCTTGCCAGGCAGGCACGATACCACCAAGCTACATCCCTGGGCAACTCTTCCTTTCAGAGACTACATAACGGTATTAAAGAACTAAGATACTTCGGGCCAGAGATTTAGCTCAGTGGTTCCGGCATCTACCTGGCAAGCACAAGGCTCCCAAATTCAATCCCTGGTAACCACACACCATATTGCCAAGCGTGGTGAGTCATGTCTGTAAGCCCAACACTCAGGAGTCAGAGGCAGGAGAATTGCTGTGAGTTCAAGTCTACCCTGGGCCAGTCAACTACAAAATGAAACCCTGTCTCAAAAAAACCAAACCAAAACAAAAAAACCCACAAAGATACTTGTCAAGTAACAGATTATTTAGTCAAAGAAGTGAGGAACGGTAATGTTTTAGTCCTTTTTTTTTTTTAACCAAAGCAATGCACATAAATTTAGCAAGTGAAGTTCCCAGGGATAAAATTGGGCCAAGGATGGATTTGTTTCTAAGTAATTACCAGTGTCTTATTTTCAATTTAAGACATCAGCAACAAATAAATTGAGAGGACCTTCCTTTGTATGTGATTTGTTTCTTTTCCCTAACTGCTTTCAGTACTTTGTTCTTCTGTTGGGTTTCTGAAATCTTGACTATTATATGCCTAGTTGTGGATTACTTTGATCATGGCAATTTTGAGTCCTATGTACCTCAATTATCTATATGTCAAAATCATTTCTTCCACTTGAGCAGTCTTCTGCCATTACTTCTGTGAACACTTTTTTAATGTCATCTGCACAATTTCCTGTTTCTTCATTGACTCCAATCAGTCTTATGTTTATTATTATTATTTTTTTTAGGTTTTTTGAGACAAGGTCTCGCTTTGTGGTTCAGGCTGGCCCTGAGCTCAGCCTCCAACTCACATCACAGCAATCCTCCTGCCTCTGCCTCCTGAGTGCTGGGATTATAGGCATGAGCCACCACGCCCGGCACTGTATGTGGTACTGACTGCTGCTGGGCATGAGTCTCCACACCCAGTGTGGTATGTGGTTACTGGGGATCGAATCTGGGTCCTTGCACTTGCAAGACAGGCGCCAGAACCACTGAGCTAACTCCCCGGCCCTGTTTATTCTTCTTTGTAACTTCTGGCAGCTGTTGGATTGATTTTTCATGATCTGGTATTTTTAAGAAATCTTTCCTTTCCTGGTCACTAACTGAAATCCTATCTTCTTTGTCTAACATTCCATCCTACACTTACTTGCTCTACTACTTAAACTTGTAAGAGTTTTTCCATTTGTTTGTTTCCATTTTCCATCTGTTTATTATACTCCAGTTGTTTCCTATGCTGGAATTCCATTCAGTTCCTGAGCACTTTTTTCTTAGTAGTGTCTCTCCCCATGGTCACTGTCTCTGTTATCTGAGAGGTTATTGCTGGTTTAATTTCTTCCAGATCCTCTTGTTGTCAGTTCAGGGAGTCCAGGTGCTTGAGTCGTATAGACTGTTCCATCTTTTGCTGATTGGGAAGTCGGGGTTTGTGTCTTGTTTGAGTTTCTTCCCATTTCTTTTTTCTTTTTTGGTGAAAGTCTTTGGTTTAATTTGCTGTTTGAAAATTACTTATTGCCAAAATATTTATTATTGATTGGTATTTGGATCCATTAGGGAATGTGTATTTCTTAGATTGCCTTTTGTTGTAGTTGGCCTTTGGCACTGAAGTCCGTAATGGCCGTTAAGCAATCTCAGTCCTGATAAATCAGGAAAAAAGACTGGCTGGAACACTGAGGTCACCTTGGCCAAAGTTACACAATTAACAACAGTGACATCAAATACAGCTTAGCATATGACAAATTATGGTGGCTATTATTTTGATACTTTCAACTCCATAAATAAGATTTATGGTTATATATCAAAATAAAGGTCCAACCAGAAATATAGTCATAGAAATAATGACTGTATAATGGCTTTACCCTCTGGTAAGAAGACTTAGAGGGGGCTAAGGATAGAGGGACAAAACAAAAGGCTGATAATAAGCCAGAAGACCCAGTAAGACAAAAAGGAACAAGGGAGAGAAGTAAGAAAAAGAAAATGGGAAAAGAAAAAAAAAGGCTGGTCATCTAGTAGTTAACAGTCTGTGGTCAGGCCTATACCCACTCAATAAATTCTGGAGCCAAACAGGACAGCTTAGTTTTCAAGAGTCCATGTTACCTCCCAATCACACCAGCAGCTTGTGGCTGGTAGGATACACAGCAGTGCCAGGTGATGTCAGTCTTTGGCCCACTGTTGCCCTTGAGCCCCTGTAAAATGAGTTCCCCAGTCAGATGTCATTCCCAATGCTGCTGTTCTGTCAATCATTACAATGTCTTAATGGTGTAGGCCTGGTAGGCAGAGCATGGGGCAGGCAAAGCCTACATCTGTAATGATATCCCCAGCAGTCAGGGTATACATGTGTCCCTGTCAGAGAGGCACAGGCCCAACATAATCTACCCGCCACTGCTGTAGGGGGTGGGTATCACAGTACTGCACCTGTGTGGGGACCCTCCTCTCCAGGGGGCCAGATGAGAGCGCTGAGGTGACACCTTCAGTGCTGCTCTTGCGCCAGGAGTCAAACCCAAATGCATCGCAGTCTATAGCTGGCATGGTGTGGGGCCTACAGTTTCTTACACAGCCCTGGTACCACCACTGAGGGTGGCCCTTGAGGGCAGCTGCTTTGCTCTGGCCTATGCCCTGACATGTGGTACACGACATGTTACAGTCTGGTCACACTCCCACAGGTGTCACCATAACTCAGTATCCCATAGAGGTCGATGCCCTGTCTGCCGATCTTGGGCTACCCACGTTAATAACCAAATCATTTATCCTTAGAATATGGCCCAACTGTGAACATGCAGAGGTTCGTCCTCGTGACTAACAAGCAGCCATGCTGCCCGCTCTTCTGCACACTGCCTTGACTTGCCTGTTCTGATTTCAAGCCAATGTTTTGTTTTCATGCTGGGCTGGACAGCAGTTGGCATTAATTACAGGGTTGTACCTCAATTAGAGCCATCTGTATGGCAGGCCTCAGCCAAGGGTCCCTCTTTCCCTTCACATAGGGGATGGGGGTATACGTAATCTCATCTACTGTCCCATATGGTGTCTCAGGCTAAATATGTCAAGGGTCCCAGAACTGCTGCCAGTGGGTGCTCTCCACTATAGACATGATCCTCATCATGCCAGGGTGCAGGCCTGGCCACTCCAGGCTCCACAGGCCCTTCGTCTGCACTTCCAGTGTGTTGCTCTGTGATCCCTTCACAGGCATGCGGCACAGCATGAACAACAGCTGACTGCATTTCAGTCAGGGAATACCCGTTTCCAGCTCCCGGCACAGCTGTGACCAGAGGCCAGAACGATGCCTCTGCTTCCCCTGCTTTCCCGTAAGCCCCAGGCAAACCCAGCCTCATCCACATTCAGTTAGGATAAGACAAGTGGGATCCACAGCTCGCAGGCTTGTCCTCACACAACCGCCTTTGGGAGTGCTGAGAGGCACCTTCGGCTCCATCAGCCCAGCCCCAGGACCCTTCACTGTCACCCGATACAATGAGTGTAGTGGTGTGGAAGTCCACCTGAACCCAGGGAGACCAGCTGCACCTATAATTGCACACAGCTGTGGGTCTAGGTATCACCCTGGCGATTACTTTGTGTGATCTGACCAGGTAACTCCCAAGAACTGGACAGACTGGGTCCGCGGACCTCGGTTGCCACTGACGGCTCACCCCAGGCCAGCAAAGCTGCTTTTTGAGTGTGACAGCTTCCAAATCTGTTCAGCAGAGGTTAACTAACATCAAGAAAGATACAGTGTGGGTATTATTTCTTCAAATACACTTTCTCTTAAATTTGCATTCTACAAAATAGTGCACTTAGTAATGTTCTGCGGGCCTATTTTTAATTGGCCTGCTGTCAGATTAATTCTGTAAATTCTAATCTCGTGTTGGGGAACCTATGGTACACATGACGCAACTGGCAGTTATCACTGAAGGCTTTAAACAGTTCACAATCAGTCATTGCCCTACACCATTTTTATTCTTGGTTGTTATACCTGAGCTCACATCTCTTTTGTTGATAATTTTCTCTTAGTATTTAGTCCCTTAATGGTTTCTAGACATTTGCAAAAAGCTGATTAAAAGTATATGATTAAGCTCAGCATTTGGGACTTCACAGACAGTTCATGTTCCCTTGTATCTCTTCTAATCTGCTAAAAAGTAGACTGTGTTCTAATTCTGGACATTACAATCTCTTCATATGCCTAGACTTGTATTTACTATGTGTTTAGTGACCTTCCTTCACTAATTTCCAATATTCTTTGCTAATATTTCAAAGATTCTTTGCTGTGTGAACACTACACTCTTTACTAACTGTGTAATCCGCTGCTTGAGAAGAGATTTCTTTAAATGTTGCAAACAAGCCATGTTGGGATTATGCCTTTGACGGTCCACTGAGTTTAAACTGTGCCTCAGCATCACTTTCTGCTAGCACAGAGCATCAAAGTCTGACACAGGTGACACTAGTGCTCGTAAGGCTGTTCGGAGCAGCCTTGCTGATGCATTCAAGATTCCTAGGAATACAATGGGGCTTCCTTGCTACCACCCTTTTGAGGGGACAGCCTCCTTTCAGCCCCCACTGGCTCAGGCCACTACTGTTAAGAGTATTCTGCACAGGCGGGGAGTTAGCTCAGTGGTTCTGGCGCCTGTCTTGCAAGCGCAAGGGCCCGGGGTCTGATTCCCCGGTAACCACATACAATACTGGGTGTGGAGACTCATGCCCAGCAGCAATCAGTACCAAACACCACAGTGCTGGGCATGGTGGCTCACGCCTGTAATCTGAGCACTAGGGAGGCAGAGGCAGGAGGATTGCTGTGATGTGAGTTTGAGGATGACCTCGGGGCCAGCCTGAACCACAAAGTGAGATCCTGTCTCAAAAAGCCTAAAAAAATAAAAAATAAAAAGAGTATTCTGCACAAACGCTGGATACAGAGCTATGTGCACTGAGCTGAATCCAATTAAACAAAGACAAGCTCTGAAATACCTTTTCAAAAAATGAGACACCAATGGGCTAAGCAGCAGCAACTCTCTGAGGTAAATTTTTGGGGTGATTTAATGAATACTTGGGGAAAATTCCAAACTTGTTCTTTTGAGGGCACTTCAAATCTTTCCAATCGCTGGTATTAGGCCAATGGAGCTACAGAAAATGGGATGGACCAGGTTACATACTAGGAAATGGCTATATGTAAAGGTTCATCCAACTGTCCGATGCCTTTGGTTAATTCTAGACTTCTGAAAAAGTTGACTTTTAATACTGTTCTTATTGCTGTGACAGAACAGTGCATCTTCAGAGGTTCTTACCTGACAAAACCAGAAAAGCTATTTTTGTAGTTAGAACTGCATCATAATATTCCATTTTTATGCTTGATTAGCAGTAATACATCAGTTCAAAAACTCTTCTGTTTGCAAACAGTTCAGTTTTCAAACAAAAGCACTTGGCAAAATTTTACTTCCATTCATAAACTACACATCAAGAGATAAATACAATCTCAGTCATCTTCTCACACAAACACAAATGCAGCCATTTCTCCCCTCAAACTGTATGAAGTTCATAAACCAAAATACTATAAAACAAAAAAAAATTAAAGAAATAAAAAGGGAATTTAAAAGCATTTAATTTATCCAAGTGATTTCTCAAATACATTTTCTCAAAAGATTCATGATAATGTGCAGGTGTGGTATTACATGCCTATAATCCCAGCTACTCAAAAGGCTGAAATAGGAGAATTCCAGTTCAGGGCCAGACTCAGAAATGACTGTCTAAAAGTATAAAAAATAAAATAGGGGGCCAGGGATTTAGCTCAGTGGTTCCAGCGCCTGTCTTGCAAGCGCAAGGACCCGGGTTTGATTCCACAGTGCCGGATGTGGTGACTCACACCTGTAATCCTAGCACTCAGGAGGCACAGGCAGGAGGATTGCTGTGATCTGAGGCTGAGCTCAGGGCCAGCCTGAACTACAAAGTGAGACCCTGTCTCCAAATTAATAAATAAACAAAACACATTACAAAGCTACAGTCATAAAAACAGTGTGGGGCTCAAGGCTGAGCTCAGCGGTTCCTCCACCTGCCTTGCAAATACAAGCACTGGATTAGATCCCTGGTGACCACAACAACAATGCTGGGAGTGGGGACTCACACCCACCAGCAATCAGTACCACATACCACAGTGCCAGGTGTGATGATTCATGCCTATAACCTCACAACTTGGGTGGCAGGAGGAGGATTGCTGTGAGTTCAAGACTGAGCTCAGGGTCAGCCTAAACTACAAAGCAAGACCCTGTCTCAAAAAAAAAAAAAAAAATCAGTATGGCACTGACCTAAGAGATGTACAGACCATAAAGCATCAAAAATAAACCCTCAAGTAAAAGATCAACCAATTCCAAACAAAGACATCATGATTTGTTATTTTTGTATCTATATCTTCCCCTAAAGCTTCATGTGGCTTTTCAGAAGTTGCTGGATCTAGAATGTGTCATGCTGGCATTAAGTGTGTGTTACTGGGATCAAAGGTATATGATTACTAAACTAGTACATGGACTGGACTACCACAGTTCTGTGTATGGATAATGGGAGGACCCACACGGAGTGTGAGTGCTACCTACTGGATGGGTAGCCTGGATATAATGTAGGAGACAGACAGAGAGCTGCAACTTTTAGTCACAGCTGCTTTGCTGTTTGCTGCCTTCTGCTGCCATAATCCTTCTCCTCTGCCATGCCACCCTGCCTTGGGACCAACGGACTGTGAACTGAAACAGACTGTAAACTACATACATCTCCCCTTTTTAAACTTTGGATGTTGGGGACTTTGTCTCAGCAACAAAAGAAAGTAGGACTTCATTCAGTGAAGAAAAGATGACTTTCTCTCCAAGAAAACTGGAAATCCACATGCAAATGAAAAAAGTTGGACCTTGACCATTACCATATACAAAATTCAAATGGATCAAAGACCCAAGAGCTAAAAGTATAAATAGGAAAATCTCCCAACATGAGAGCAGACATTGACTTCTTAAAAATGATATCAAAGGGGCCGGGGAGTTAGTTCAGTGGTTCCGGCGCCTGTCTTGCAAGCGCAAGGACCCGGGTTCAATTCCCCGGTAACCACATAACAATACTGGGTGTGGAGACCCACACCCAGCAGCAACCAGTACCACATACCACAGTGCCGGGCGTGGTGGCTCACGCCTGTAATCCCAGCACGCGGGAGGCAGAGGCAGGAGGATTGCTGTGATGTGAGTTGGAGGCTGAGCTCAGGGCCAGCCTGAACCACAAAGCGAGACCCTGTCTCAAAAAAACCTTAAAAAAAAAAAAAAATGACATCAAAGGCATAACCAACAAAAGAAGAAAAAATGTGCTATACTTTATCAAAATTAAAATACTTTGTACAAGGATACTTATCAAGACTAACAAAACAAAATATTTTTATCATATACTTAATAACAGACTAATATCCAGAATATAGAAAAAACTCCTATACTTCAGTAACAAAACAACTCAACTTAAAAGAAGGAAAGCAACCCAATTTAAAATAGGCAAACTAGTCCAAATTACTGTTTTTAGGAGGACCACTGTATGCTGGATTGCTTAAGCCCAGATTAGCCCTGGGCAAGACCTGTCTCAAAACAGAAAAAGTTAGAGGTAAATATGGTTATGTGTAGTTACCAGGATAAATTTTAAAATAATAAAGTATCCAAAATGAGTTCATTGAGAACTGATGAGACAAATGAGTAGGTGCTTACAGAAATTACTAACTTGGCCAGGGATTTAGCTCAGTGGTTCCAGTGCCTGCCTTAAAAGTGCAAGGTCCCAGGTTTGATCCCTGGAAACTACATACAACAATGCCAGGTCTGGTGATTCATGCCCACCAGCAATCAATACCACATACCAGTGCTGGGAGTGGTGGCTCATGCCTGTAATCCCAGCACTCAGGAGGCATGATTGCTGTGATGTGAGTTCAAGACTAAACTCAGGGCCAGCCTGAACTACAAAATGAGACCCTGTCTCAAAAAAAAAAAAAAAAATTACTAATTTAAGGTAATATTTTATCAAACCTTAACTTAGAAGTGATAGCCAGTAGTATTTCTCTTCCCCTATACAAAACAAACACACATACACATGCTCACACAGTCCACTCAGTGCTCTATCAAGTATCTGTAATTACATTTTGTAAAGATTTACACATCCAGTGACTTCACTAATGATGCAAACATTTTATGTCCTCCCATACTGACAAATAAAACCACATACATTCTCTAAATACAAAGCTTATATTCACAGTTGTCTGCTTAACGACAAAATTTTAATTAATAACCACAATGGGAATTTAGTTATTTAATACAACCACTAATCTAATGCCACCAATGAAATCTAAACAGTTTTACCACAAAACCAGGGTTATATTCAATGGACATGCATTAATAATCTATAAAGTTGAACATTACAACAGGAAAGCAATTGAATATAAAAGTACTCTTTAAGTTTGGATAGTTTTGAAATTTCATGGCACAAATTACCAAAAAAACAAACAAAAAAATCAAAACCTGGTAAAAACAGATTTCAAATATTTTCAATAAAATGGTAAAAAATTGAATAAGCCTTTAAGTTTTTATAACTGGCTTAATATTTAAAACATCAAGCTGGCCCCAATCTGTCAAAATTGACAGATAAATATTTACAATGAATAGACAAACTTTAGTTACAATGATATGGCAGGTCTAATGCCCTATCAAACCCTTTGGGGTTAATTTCTCAATGCAAACAAATCTGTGTAAATACTGTGGTAATATAAACTTGGAGACATACCTACAATAAGGACAGGGATGAAAAATAACACACAAGTCAATCTTACTTCTGACCTGTCAGCATAAACCCTTCTAGCTTCCAAACAGTCAATACTGTCCCTCAATATAAAACTAAGAGTAGAATGACTTTGCCCTATTGGTTGACATTTTTCTACAAAATTATCTTTTACTACATATCAAAGCAGAGCTCAAATTCCATTGACTTCCTTCTACAGAGTTTAATGAGCAGAGCATCAAATTTATAGACTGATATGGCAACTCCAAATGCTAAGCACATGTTTCAAACAAGCAAACTATTTTCTCACTGTTAGTTGTATGTGCCATGTTAATTCTTGAAACTTATGTTACTACCAATAAGAAATGAATTAGGAAGCTTTGAACATATCTTGTACTTTTTCATCAAGGCTAAAGTGCAAAATATCTCCATATCTGATACTTTAATAGGAAAAGAATATTAAACATATAATAGAGGAAATGAAGATGTAAAATACAAAAAAGAACTCTTAAATATATAATTGAGGACTACATATTACTACCAATTCCTCTTTCTTCAGTGAAATCTGTTAATGAACTACGTTCTCATAGAACTTAAAATTTTGTTTCTCTTCCCCATGACCAGAAATTCTAAACTTATAGGGAAAAAATGGAAAAAATAACATTGCATGACAATGGACACCAAGTTCATAAAGAACCTCTTTTTAAATGCAATATTATGGAAGAAAATACCATGAAAATTATAATCCTATGAGAATTGTTTTTAAGCACAGTAAATTTGAGCCTTGGTCTTCATGAAGATACTACAGTTTATATAGAAAACTATAAATATACAAGACTCCAGGGGGAAATAAGTTGGAATACATATTACTGTATTTAACATTCCGAAGGCCTAGAAACCTTTTGAAGGGAGAGGGAAAATGATAGCCAATTGAATCTGTACTTAAGAATACATAACTATGAAAACTTCCTGGATCAAAGAGTGCTCCAAATGGAACTATACTTTGTGAAAGCATACAACTTAGATATATACTTTAAAGGAAAGAAAAAGTATTGAATAACTGCAGTCCCTTCCAAAAAGTAAATCTTAAATTAAGGGGAAGTAATTCTAATAGTGTAAACGAGTCTGGCTCAGAAAGGAAACTGAACAACATATCCAAGATCTGTCCGTAAAAGTAATGATGGTACATCTTTAATATTAAAGAATTAGGCTATAAAAAAGTTCAGTCCAGAATTGATTTTTAAAAGCTCATTTGTGCTCCTTGGTGGGGGCGTAATAAAGTTCCATGGGTTTGTTCACTTTCCAGTATTTCTCACTGACCAATTCCAATGAAAAAGAGCCATTTAATACCTACAACAAAAAAGAACAAAAATTATGAAAGTTGTGTGAAACATCACATAAGGAGAACAAAAAAGCCCCATAGAATTTTTTTTTTTTTTTTGAGACAGGGTCTCACTTTGTAGTTCAGGCTGGCCTTGAGCTCAGTCTCCAACTCACATCACAGCAATCCTCCTGCCTCTGCCTCCCCAGTGCTGGGATTACAAGCGTGAGCCACCACACGCAGCACTGTGGCATGTGGTGCTGATTGCTGCTGGGCATTGAGTCTCTCCAACCCCACTATGGTATGTGGTTACCAGGGATCGAACCCAGGTCCTTGCGCTTGCAAGACAGGTGCCGGAACCACTGAGCTAAATCCCCGGCCCCCACAGAATTTTTTTTAAACCTTAAGAATATCTGTCACTAACATTTTCATAATACAACAAACAAAGAGTATCAAAAAATCAACTACTCTTATGATCTTTTTCCCTCAGGTCCTTTATAGTCTTGTGAGGCTCTCCCCACCACACGCTACTCGGCTGTTCACTAAGCTCCCAGTATCAACAGTCTATGATTGTAAATACTCACAGTGAACTGGCCACTGGCTGTTGCTATATAAATGGTATACTGCTTCTCACTGGCTGTATCAAGGTTCATCTGGTTCGATTCTCCTTTGCTTCGAAGCTCTTCTAAAGCTAATCTCACAGCCAGATACTTTGATAAGTGATCGACAGTGGCATTACCTGAAGTTTTTATGTATCTGGAAGAATGAATCATTAAAAAGTTAATGTACAGAATATATGAGAAAAATGCACTTAAATTATGTAACTATATTTCTAAAAACCTAAGTAAAATGATCACGTCTCAATTATTGATAAAATAATAGAATTTATATGTTCACTATCTGACTGCTGGGTCATTAAAACTCCCCAACCTTTGGTAAAATACACACAGTACTAAAAGTGAAAGCAGAGCAATATCCTTTCACACCTACGATCACACTGCAGCACAAGAACACTGATATAAAAGAAACTACTTACAGTCTAGGAAATTTAAATTTTTGGTTTTTAAGAATGAGTACATTAGGGTTTATTTTGTAGTTTTCTTAAAAATAATATATACCATTCAGCCACTCATTCAATCATTTCATGTGTATTTACCAAAAATGACAGGCATTCTTGCTGCAAATACATAGGTAAGTTCCCTCTCACTAGTATAAGCTTTAAAGCCTACAAGCACCCTGGTATCACTGTTAAGAAATGAGGGTAGGCCTTTTTCCTCCTGTCTAGGAGAGTCACTCCTTTCAGATATGCAACTCTGGATGCCAAGTACCGGAGGGAGGGAGAAAACAACCACTGGCAGTGAGACAATACTAGTTTTCTACTTTTTTTTTTTTTTTTTACACAAAATTGCCTTTTAAGGTCAAATTAAACATTAGGAATTCAGATTAACCCACATATTTACCTTGTCTGTGCACTGTCATCTTTTTCCATAAGTGTGGGATGAGGTCTGAATACTAATTCAATTTCACTAGCACCATCCATTACAGGATCAATTGCTACAGCTGCATTGTTATTATCAAGTTCAAGCCCAGAGTCATCAGATGTTTTGGTCCGTTTGTTACTAGGGCCTGCTTCCTGATTGCTATGTGTGGATGCATTACTACAATGCGAACTGTCACCATTATCTTCTGCTCCACTACCATTTTCAATCTGCTGTTTCTTGCCCCGCTGTAATCTGGTAAAGGGGGATAGGGTAGGGTGGAAAGAACACATGAAAAATACACATTTAGTTCAAAGCACATCTGAAGCATGTCTATTAAATTCAGATTCTAAAAAACATCTTGACAATTAAATTTGGTAACCTGCATAATATCATTGTTCTCCCTATGTCCCTGAAATCTTTTTCTTTTTTTTTTTTGAGACAGGGTCTCACTTTGTAGTTCAGTCTGGCCCTGAGCTCAGCCTCCAACTCACATCACAGCAATCCTCCTGCCTCTGCCTCCCAAGTGCTGGGATTACAGGCGTGAGCCACCACGCCCGGCACTGTGGTGTGTGGTACTGGTTGCTACTGGGGTGAGTCTCCACACCCAGTATTGTTATGTGGTTACCGGGGAATCGAACCCGGGCCCTTGCGCTTGCAATACAGGCATTGGAACCACTAAGCTATACCCTCGGCCCTGTCCCTGAAATCTTAACACATACAAATATTTAAGGAATAATTGAATATTCTTAAGCAAACAATTTAAAGATAGATGGTAAGTGTTCTTCTTTTTTTTTGGAGACAGGGTCTCGCTTTGTGGTTCAAGCTGTCTCTGAGCTCTCACTATGTAGCCAGGAGAGCCTGGAACTAACAGCAACCCTCCTGCCTCTGCCTCCTGAGTGCTGCAATTACAGGCATGTGCAACCATGCCTGGCATTGTGGTATGTGGTACTGATTGCTGGTGGGCATGAATCTCCACACCAGGTATTGCTGTATGTGGTTACCAGGGATCGAACCCAGGCCCTTGCACTTGCAAGGCAAACGTCAGAACCACTGAGCTAAATCCCTGCCCTGTTCTGTTCTTTTTGACTTCCTATAAAAAGTCTGCCAATGCAATGTAACTGACACAGTTACAGATACAACTTACTAACCAATTACTGGGCATAATCTCACTTATTCTTCAAAACAACCTAACAAGGAAGTAGCACTACCATCATTTTGTGGTTGAGAAAACCAAAAAAAACCTTAGGTACAAAGTTAAATAATCTTCCACATTACTGTGTCTATAAAAAGAAAGAAAAGAATATAAATGATGAAAAAAGAAACATGAAAGAAAGACAGGTATTTCTAAGAATTGTGTATTATGTTTATTGCCAGAACAAGCAAATAATGGCCCACTGGTTAAAAACGACTATCAAAAATTGATGGAACAGGCCAGAGATTTAGCTCAGTGGTTCTGGCACCTGTCTTACAAGCACAAGAGCCTGGGTTCGATCCCTGGTAACCACATACAAGAAAGCCAGGCATGGAGACTCACGTCCACCAGCTATCAGTACCACATACCATAATGCTGGATATAGTGGTTAATGCCTATAATGTCAGCACTCAGGAGGCACAGGCAGAAGGACTGCTGTGAGTTCAAGGTTCACCTGGGCTACATAGTGAGCTCAGAGCCAGCCTGAACTACAAAGAGAGATCCTGTCTCAAAAAAAAAAAAAAAAAAAAAAAGCATGGATCTATGGTTTATAAATTAATTACAGGATAAAATAAAGGAGAGGGTAGGAAACAGGAAGGCACTTTCTGGAGAGGGGAAAGGGGATCAGCAGAAGAGTTAGGGAGTAGAAAAACGGTACTAATGTGACTGAACACATACATATGAAAAATATGTACCAATTTCTCCCTAACAAATGCAATTACTATGTATTGCAAACACAACACCAATTTTTTTTTTTTTTTTTAGGTTTTTGGAGACAGGGTCTCGCTTTGTGGTTCAGGCTGGCCCTGAGCTCAGCCTCAAACTCACATCACAATCCTCCTGCCTTCGCCTCCCGAGTGCTGGGATTACAGGCGTGAGCCACCACGCCCGGCACTGTGGTATATGGTACTGGTTGCTGCTGGGTGTGGGTCTCCACACCCAGTATTGTTATATGGTTACCGGGGAATCGAACCCGGGTCCTTGCGCTTGCGAGACAGGCGCCGGAACCACTGAGCTAACTCCCCGGCCCCCACACAACACCAATTTTAAAAAGAATGCTTGCTTTAAAAATATATAATTCTGCTTATGAAATCCATGGATAATTTCAAAACTGAAAAGAGATGACCTAAATGCTAACTGGCAAAACTATTAATTCAAAAAATACAAATACATATTCTGGAATGTTATTTAACCTTATGTTACTTAGCATTTAAAAAGAAGAAAATCCCTGTCTATGTCACCAAATAAATGAGTATGCTCAGGATACTATAAGTGAAATAATCCAGTCATAAAAAGACAAACACTGTATCCTTCCAGCTGTATTAGTTACTAACTCATTGAAACAAAATAAAAAAAAAATAGAATGGTGATTACCATTCAATCAATACTAAATTAATGGGTAATTTTAGTTTTGTAAGATGAAAAAAATCCAAAAGATTTGCTATACCGCAATGTGAATAAACTTAATACAAATGAATGCCATATACTTAAAAATGGTTTTGAAAACAGTTAATTTTATGTCACATTGTTTTAAAACCACAAATTTAAAAAATAATCTCCAAATAATGGAACAAGAAAAAAGCTCAATATGCACAGCATAAAGATAAATATGCTTGAATAAATAAATAAAATACCTTAAATAATAAATAGTAATAAATAATAAATAAATAAATAAATACCTTAAATAAATACCTTCTAAAATCCACAACAAAAGTGAAATTTTTAAAAAAGCTGTTTTAGTCAACTATATATTGAAGTAATCTAACACGCTCCCTAAGATTTTATTTTTACCCCATAGCTACTTCAAAAAGAGGACTGAAACAACAGCTAGATAAATGTAATTTCGGGCAACACTTAACTAATGCTCAGATAAAAGCAAAGAGCCCGGGCCAAGGATTTAGCTTGGTGGTTCTAGACCTGCCTTGCAAGTACAAGGGCCCGTCCGGGTTAACCCTAGTAACCACGTACAATGCCATGCCAGGTGGAGAGACTCACACCCACCAGCAATCAGAGCCACATACCACAGTGCCCGGTGTGATGGCTCACACCTGTAATCCCAGCACTTGAGAGGCAGAGGCAGGAGGATTGCTGTGAGTTCAAGGCTGAACTCAGGGCCATCCTGAACTACAAAAGTGAGACCCGGTCTCAAAAAAAATTTTTTAAAAAGCAAACAGCCTATTTATATCCATGTTCATCAAATTACATCTGTAACAGTATAGACTGTACTGGAGGTGGCATTTTAATACTACCATTTTAATACTACCAATAATCTTGAATGTCATATGAAGTAGAATAAAGCAATGAAAACATGAATATTTAGCTTGGAAAGGAATATATAAGACAAAGAACTTTATAAAAATACTTGTAAAACTAGATTCAGAATCTGAAAAACATCCAATGTCCAATACAAAATCCAATGTATTTCAACAGAAGACAGACTCAGTCTGCTATACACTGAGCTTAATTTTAATTCAATATAAAGAAAGAACTTTACAATTTTTTCACACATTCACTTGATCTTAGCCAAAAGTCCGAGAAACGATTTTTTTTCATACATTCAAAAATATTTACTGGTAGGGATGTGCTCAGTGGCATTCTTCCTTTCTGGCAAGCACAAGTCTTGAGTTTGATCCCCGGTATGGCAAAAAACACAACAAAACAAAATACCCATAAAACAAAAAAACTTTAAGCCACACACAGTTGTTAATACTGGAGTTGATCTCTGCCCTATCAAGACATATTTTCATTTGTTTATTTATTTAGTACTGGGGATTAAACTATCAAGACATATTTCAATGCAACAAACAACATATGTAGAGAACAGGTGCTGTGGAGAGAAATTAGGCACAGAAATGAAGGGAGTGTGTAGTCCTAGGGTAGATGGGAATCTAGCAGACACTGAAAAAAGTGAGGGAAATATTTTATGTGGATGATCAGGAAGAATGTCTGTAACAGTAAAAATGCCTTGAAGCAGAAACATTCTTTTTGAGTTTGAAGAACAGTAAAGCAGCTTTAATAAAGCTGCCAACAAGTAAATGATTTCCTATCATTCAGACCCACTGTTAGAAATACTCAAGCAAAACCAAAGCATTAGTAAGAGTTTTGCCAAGAAATTTTGTTCCTCATGAAAGACTAAGTTATACAACCACTGAAGTTCTTCCAACTCTTTAAAGTATTATTCTTAAATTCTTATTCACTGGGAGCCAGTGAACATTTATTACTTTTTCTAAAAAAATAGAGTGGTAGCTTAGGCTTTAAGGGTTAAAATGGAACACACCTTTTAACCTTTAAGCCAGTGATTTCTGACACTGATTATACACATCAGAATCACTTAAGAACTTTAACAACAATGTAAGCCCCAATTACTTGGCCTTGAGTGACACTTGGAACCCTGATGCTTAAACCTTTTCCAGGTGATTCTGATATTTAGTCAAAGTAACAACCATAAGATTGAGGTGAAGCTTTTTATTGGCATCTTCTACTAGTGATCAGCCCTAAAGCCTGAATAAATTAGGGGAAAGTAAATGGGGGTAAATGGACAGCACAAATTATGCAGGGTCTTGGGAGCCATCTGTAGGGTTTTATAGGGTGTTTTTTGAGACAGGGTCTCATTCACTACATACTTAAGGATGGCCTTGAACTCATGGTGATCCAAGTGCTGAGATTACAGGGAGCAACATCAAACCCAGCAAGGTTTTGTGGTTTTTAACCTAATGTGAATGAATCTATGATTAGATTCTAAGAAAAACAGAACCATTATTTGAATTTCAATTTAAAGAATCACCGTGTTTAAAATAAGACTGTGGGAGTACCACCTAAAGTAGAAAAACCAGTTGGAAGGCTATTTTAATACTGCAAATGATGTCTGGGGATTTAGCTCAGTGGGTACTGTGCCTCCCTTAATACTGCAAATGATGGCGTTGGCTTAGGCTAATATGGATATATTATGGAAAAAGCTAAAAAATTTTTATTAGCTAAACAATTATTTAGGGGTGATTTCAAAGTTTATGGCTAAAGTAAATGAAATGATGGGAGATGAAGAGAAACAAGGAGTAAAAATCAAAAGTTCAGTAATTAGAGGTTTATCAGCTGTCTAAAAGGAAGAAAAAAAAAAATTCTAAAATTCAAAGCAACTACAGCCAGGAAACAGGTTGCGGTCATCTGGAGAAAAGACTTCATACTCAGAGGACTGATTCTTGGGATATTTTATTTTGGAGTTAGGGGAACTTGGGAATAAACTCACAACTCAGAAGGAAACACAAGATGACACAAAAAAGGAACCTAGAAAACTGGTCTCCCAAACTCCAGGTGAGAAAACTATCCAAGAAAGAAAGAGAAATTGTGTAAGATGAAGTCTGAGAATCAGTCATTATATTGCATAATATGAAGAAGGTCACTCACAATTTTCACAGTGACAATAAGATGCCACTGCAAGAAAGAAAGCCTGTCGGGAGCACACTGGACATAAAAGAATGGAAAAAGAGGGGCCGGGGAGTTAGCTCTGTGGTTCTGGCACCTGTCTTGCAAGCGCAAGGGCCCGGGTTCGATTCCCCGGTAACCACATAACAATACTGGGCGTGGAGACCCACACTCAGCAGCAACCAGTACCACATACCACACAGTGCCGGGCGTGGTGGCTCACGCCTGTAATCCCAGCACTCGGGAGGCAGAGGCAGGAGGATTGTGATGTGAGTTGGAGGCTGACCTCAGGGCCAGCCTAAACCACAAAGCAAGACCCTGTCTCAAAAAAAACCTAAAAAAAAAAAAAAAAAGAATGGAAAAAGAAACACAGGCAACTCTTTCAAGTTTTGCTCTTAAAGGAAGATGAGAAATAGACTGGTGGAGAGAATCCTAGTGTTTTAAATCAAGTATCCTATCACATGTAGACACATATCGTACCAGTATGAGAAGATAATCATACAGAACTGTTAATGTGTTTTACATTTTTTAAAAAATAAATTCAGTATTTAATAAAGTATCCTGAAATAGCCATTCTCTCTAGCCCCCTCCCCCAAATACCTGTTCATGGCCTGGATCTTCAGACCCTCTTCAATGCTATGGCTGAGTGCCTGCTGGTTGTTGTGCTTGTTAATTCTGGCTAATACGCGCTCTTGATGAGCTTCGTACTCATCCCGACTTGGATAAATTTTGCTGATGAGTGCATCAAAGTTTGGATCTGGCCTTAGTGATCTTTTGGAAACCAGTTTTTTCCGACAGGTAGGACATTCTTTGTTGCTAAATAAAAAAACAGAGGAAGAAAATGTAAACAATGCCAGTAACTTTGGGTTAAAAGCAAAAATAGGGCCAGGATTTAGCTCAGTGTTTCTGGGGCCTGCCTTGTAAACATAAGGTCCCAAATTCGATCACCAGTAACCATATACAACAATACTGGGCATGGAGACTCACGCCCAGCAGCAACCAGTACCATATACCACAGTGCCAGGCATAGCGGCTCACACCCGTAATCCCTGCATTCAGAAGGAAAGGCAAGAAGATTGCTGTGACATGAGTTTGAGGCTGAGCTCAGGGCCAGCCTAAACTACAAAGTGAGACCCTGTCTCAAAAAAAAAAAAAAAAAGCAAAAATATCCCCATAGTTACCATCTTTACTGCAATACCTTTCCAAAACCAGAGAAATTTAAAATGATTAACCAGAATTTCTTTAAATTTCTGACAAGTACGTAAAAACAAGAATTTGCTGGGCTGGGGAGTTAGCCCAGTGGCTCTAGCTTTGAGCTGGCAAACACAAGTTCCCAAGTTCAATCCCCAATAACTACATACCACAGTGCCAAGCATGGTGGCTCACACCTGTAATCCCAACACTTGGGATGCAGAGGCAGGAGGGCTGCTGTCAGTTTGAGGTCAGCCTGAGCTATGTCAACCTGAACTATAAAAGCAAGATTCTGTATCAAAAAAAGATTTTGCCAAACTCAAATATTACCACTGCCAAAAAACTTTAAATACTTCTCAATGGTAACTTATGCATAACCACTTTAAAAACAAAAATCTCTTCTTTCCTAAACTTAAACTTCCCCATTCTGATATCCACACTATGCATGGAAAATCTACTTGTATGTCATCAGTTCACTTATTGATATAATACTTTTGTAAGAATATTCTGTATACTTCAAACTCCAGAGAGCTACCTACAGTAATGCTTGAACAGCAGTATAATTCATTTCAACATACCCACTTCTTAGTGCCGTGATAATACAATCTGCACAAAAACGATGCAAACACTCCTTCGTAGTCATAGTGTTTTTCAACATATCCAAACAAATAGGGCACATTAACTCGCTGTGAAGACTTCTAGGTGAAACCACAATTTCCAAGCCATCAGTTATTGCCTCCTATAAAAGAAAAACAGGCACTTTAAAATTAAAATGCTACTTATTTTTTATTGTGGCAAATTCAAACATATAGAATCACTGAAAATGGTAAAAATGAATATCTATGTGTCTATCACCCTGCTGGCACTCTGGTCAACTCACAACCAGTCTTACCTTAGAGCTGTAATCGTCTAACTTTTTACAACTCCATCATAACTGCATTATATAAATTCTTATTTGAAAATTAAAGATAACATATTAATAAGATAGTAGTGGGAAACTCTCCTGGCATTTTAAAAAAGCACTGAATTTGAAACTATGTGCCTTAATAAGTTATATGAATTTGTTTATGACTCTATGTAACACTGTTCTTTTATATGAAAATAATGAAGGGGGCCGGGGAGTTAGCTCAGTGGTTCCGGCGCTTGTCTTGCAAGCGCAAGGACCCGGGTTCGATTCCCCGGTAACCACATAACAATACTGGGTGTGGAGACCCACACCCAGCAGCAACCAGTACCACATACCACAGTGCCGGGCATGGTGGCTCACGCCTGTCATCCCAGCACTCGGGAGGCAGAGGCAGGAGGATTGTGAT
>PVIR01002530.1:33006-100996 GCA_004026965.1 Petromus typicus | reverse complement strand
AGGTTGCCAAGGAAGTGAGGTCACATGCTGGGGTTCCACAACCAGAGTCCTCCTCTGATGCTGAGATGTTAAACTCATCTTTTTCTTCATATTAAATAAATCCATATTTACTTATTTTATTATTTTTATCTAAGTATTTATGAATCTTTTTATCTATGCATCATCTAGTAATTTTTCTTGTTCATTTGGGGAATGGTGCTTTGCATCTCCAGAGTGAACTATATCCTTAGATTTTGTTGCAGATACCCACTAAGGGTCTCGTATTGTGGGTTGTGTCTTCACTCAGTTGCTAGTTTCTTTTGCTGTGCAAAACCTTTTTATTAAGATGACATCCCAGTTATTAATTCTTTGTGATATTTTCTGTGCAATTGGGATTTTGTTCATAAAATCCATCTATACCAATATTTTTAAGAGTTCTGCCTAACATGTCTTCCTGCAGATTGAATGTTTCATTATTTAGATCTTTGATTTATTTCAGTTTTAGATTAGTGTGTGTTGAAAGACATGTGTCTAGGTTTAATCTTCGGTAGGTAGAAAGCCAGTTTCCCCAGTACCATTTTTTTTAAAAAGGCTGCTTTTCTTTAGTAAAGATGTTTGGGCCCTTTGCCAATTATAATTTAGAAGAGTGTGTTTGGTGTTGTTTCTGCATCTTCTGTTCTGTTTCATTTGTGGAGAATGATAAGCCAAGCTGCCTTGTAACCTCCATTGTAAAGATAACACATCAACAAGTTCTGTTTACAGCAGATGTTTACCTTTTGCTGAATACTGACTGATAACAAGAAGTAATTAAGACCAAAAGGTGGGCAGATGAAGGCCGTTGCAAAGGATACTCCTTGTTATGCTTGCTGTATAAAAGGCCAAGAGAAAATAAACTCGATGCACTCAGCACTGAGAATTCAGCTGTCAGCATTCATTGATCCTTAGGGCTGCTTTTTTCCACCTAGTACCATGCTGTTTTTATCACAGTAGCTATGCAGTATAATTTCAAGTTGAGGAGTATGTTGCCCACTGTCTTTGTTGCCTAGAATCACTTTTGCTATCCCAAGTCTCTGGTTGCAAGTGAATTTTGATATTGTTTTCTCTAATTTTATGAGATATTATTGTTATTTTGATCAGGATTGCATTAAATCTGTATAATAATTTTGGAAGTATGGCCATTTTCACTGTATTGATTCTTGCCATCTGAGAATAAGGAATATCTTTCCATTTTCTGATATCCTCTAACATTCTTTTTTTCAAAGTACTTTTCCATTTAAAGGTCTTTTACTTCCTTCATTAGGTTAATTCCTAGGTACCTATATATTTTTTGGATGCTCTTGTAAAAGATGTTGTTTCCTAATTTCTTGTGTGTGTGTGTGTGTGTGTGTGTGTGTGTGTTTACAGGAATGCTGTTGATTTTTGAGTGCTAACCTTGTATCCAGCTATGCTACTGTATATGACTATTATATCTAGCAGTTTTGCTGGAGCTTTGGTGGTCTTCTATGTAGAAAATCATCTCATCTAGAAATACCTTGTTTCATGAATACTTCTGTTGGCAAATAATTTAGTTCATAAACAAAAAGGTCTTGGTAAAATTTTGCTTCCTTTCGCAAAATTCTCATTGGGTGACAAACAGCCTCCACAATCTCCACATAAACACAAACGCAGCCTTCTTTCCCAGAATTGTAAAGCAAATTAAGTTCTTAAACCAAAGTATTACTGATAATTTAACTTTGTTTTTTCCACATTGTTTTTATTTCTTTTTCTTTTTAAATGTTCTGACTAATGATTCAAGAAGTATATTGAATCAGAATGGTGATCTTAGACATTCTTTTTCTTTCTTTTTTTTTTTTTTTTTTAGATTTTTTGAGACAGGGTCTCGCTTTGTAGTTCAGGCTGGCCCTGAGCTCAGCCTCAAACTCACATCACAGCAATCCTCCTGCCTCTGCCTCCCGAGTGCTGGGATAACAGGCGTGAGCCACCACGCCCGGCACTGTGGTGTGTGGTACTGATTGCTGCTGGGCGTGAGTCTCCACGCCTAGTATGGTATGTGGTGACCGGGGATCGAACCCGGGTCCTTGCGCTTGGAAGACAGGTGCCGGAACCACTGAGCTAACTCCCCGGCCCCAGACATTCTTATCTTTTAGGGCTTGAAATATTTTTTTCCAAGCTTTCCTGACCTTTAAGGTCTGTGTAGAAAAGTCTGTCGTAATTCTCTTGCATTTACCTTTATATGTGATTCATTGCTCATCTCTAATGGCTTTGAAGATTTTTGTCCCTGTGAGGAACTTGTAATATTATGTGACAGGGGGAGGTTTTCTTTTGGAAGTGTGTATTTGGAGTTCCATTTGTATCACTTGCCTGTATGTTTATGTTTTTCCTTATATTTGGGAAATTTTCTTCCTTCATTTCTGTGAACAAGTTTTCCATACCATTTGTGTTGTCTTCTGATTTTTCACTTATTCCTGTTATTCTTAGATTAGTCTTTGTGTTATTTAGTATCTGTTGAACCTATTTGTCACATTCTCTTGTTTTTAAAGTGTGTTTCAGTATTTGGTCTTTGAAGCCTTCATTTTCTAGTTCTGAAGCTCTGTCCTCACATTTATTGGTTCTGCAGCCTATAGTTTCAATATGACTTTTAATCTCCTTGATTTCTTATTGAAATCTTTTCATGGACTCTATTCTTTGGTAAACTGGTTGTTCATATTTTATATCATTTCGTTTAGCTCATCTGCTTTTTTGCTCCTATATCATTTTGGTTATTACTTCCATTGTCTGTTTAGTTATATCTTCTTTGAACCTCCTGAGTATCTCTTTGACCTTTTTGTTAATCTCTTTTGTTATCCTTTTGAGGCTTTCTGATATGTGGCTTATGGTACTCTGGCTTTTGATATCTCCTGGGTTTGCTTTGCATATTTGGGAATTTTGGGGGACATTAACAGTCTTCTCACTTTTCTGTTGTTTTGTTTTGTGCTAAAGTTTGTGAATGAACACAATGTAAAGATTTTTGTTGCTAGTATAAAGATGTCTTTAGTAGCTTTTCAGTGATATGTTTTGGATGTGGCTACTATAATCTTTAAACAGACCCAAAATCTGACCACTTGGGAAGGAAGAATGCAGTGTAGTAGTTTGCCCAACAGCCAAAGAATACACTCTAGTATTGCCAATGCCACAAAAGTAATTTAAGCATTAGCTGATAAAGGAAAAGTGACAGTTTTGTGACTTTGTTAACATCAAGCAAATTAACTGTAGTGTCAGGGGCAATTCTATTCAGGAAAATTAAATGGACAATTGCGACAATGACTGGGCTGAGCTTTCCTGCCTGAAGACCAGCAATGACATATGTGGGACTAAGGACTTGACTCTTTATCTTAACCTCTGTTACTTGTTACTTCTCATGTTCTAAACATGTTACTCTATGAGTGACTTGTTATATTTGTTATTCCTAAGATACCAGCTGGCTGAGTGACCTGTTATATTCCTTACTTCTAAGGTGATGAAACTGGTGCCCTCTGAATGATCTGTAACATTGCTGGGTTCTGGAAGTACTGAATAAATGTGAGGCAAGCTTGGGGCTGCTGTCTTCTGCTACCCAGAGAAGCATGGATCGGACTCAACCTCAGCTTCTTCTCTAAATCTCATTTCTGCCTAATTATTAATTATTTGCTGTGTGCAGAGTCACAGGAGACTAAAACTTAATGCAAAGACTCTAGTTACATCCCCTTCTCCTGGTTCCCTACACTATAGTATTATTGTCCAAGACAAATTGGAACCTAACACATCATAAGAACCAATATCTACCACCTCTGGTCCTATATAAGAAATCCAAAATTATAGTGTAAATGTTAGGGCAATCCTGGTATTGATTTATAGCCAATATGTATAAAGCACAATAGTGGTATGTCCACTAATGGTAGACATAAATTCAGCAGTAATTTTGCAGAGATAATTAACTATCAAAAGCAAGCTTTATGCTTATATTATTAAAGGTACAGGCTTTGAGAATGGGAGCATGCAAGGGGAAAACTTCAAAGCCCTGAAGTCTGTGATATGAGAAAGAGTTGAGAGAAATGGTATAAAGCATCCTAGAGGGAGAAGATGTTTACATAATTAGGTAAGGAAAAGAGAAAAACGTGAGAAAATATGAAAGAAAAAGGAGAAAGTTTATATAGCAGACTAAAAATAGTAGAGAAAAATGAAGGAAGAACAGTTTAATGGGTGAAGAGGAAAAAATTAAGAAAAATAAAGAAGAAAAGAGATAAAAAGGAAGGAAGAACTGAAAAATAAAATTTCCCAAACCCCAGTAAACTGTTGAACAAGATAGGGGATATATGGGGAGTCCTTGGGAAGAAGAGCAAAAAGAAAAAGAAAAACAAAAACAAAAAGAAAAAACACCTAAAAATAATGCACACACTCAAGAAATTACAGCAAACAAAAACCGAAAGTAACCCCAAACCAAAACTAAAATCAACAAGAAATGTAACTGTCCCTGTGCTTTCAAACACAAAGTTTTCTCCTGGAATCTAATTTTAGGACAGTGCTTAGTTAAGACATGACCCAGCTCACACTGGGAGATAAAGCAGGCAGTCGGAGCCCATGTCTATGCTGGACGCAGGCAGCAGGATAGGGCGAGAGTGCCACTTGTGAGGACTCAGAGGAATTCAGGCTGAGCCTGCCCTCTGGACGTGGCGGAAAGGACTGTGTCCTTTGGCTTAGACCCCCAGGGAGTCTCTTGCCAGCCTCGCCATGCCATTTTAACCATGGCTGTCTCTACGTATTTCTCAGCCAATCACTTTGGGGACATAACACTAGGAGGCTGGAATGGAAGCTGTCCTGAGGCTGTTCTGAGCTTCAGGATCAAACAGTCAAGCTGTCCCTGTAGGCGTGCCCAAGTGGGCACTCTCTCCAGGGGGCACGGGGAGCATGTGGACTAGTCACTTCCCTGCTGTTTTCAGGTCACAGCCTCCGCTGCTCCACTCAACCACCGGGATTTTCTCTGCAGTTTTCTGGAGTTCTCATTTTCACTCGTCTCTGCAGATTTAGGTTTTCTTTCTCATGAGCCATGAGCTGAAAGTTGGGAAGAAAGTTCAGATTGTCGTCTCCTTTTTCCATGTCATACACTATCATTTTAATTTCTATCAGAGTTTTAATTTTCCTCTCAGGTGGTTCTGACTCTTAAGGAGACCCTTAGGTCTCTCTCTCTCTTTTCTGTTCCCAAGTTGTTATTTTTCAGGGTCTGGATTCTGAATCTTGGAGAGGCATTCTTCTTAGTTTTGAAAAGTGATCATGACCATAAGTTATTTTGATTATTATTATTATTTTTTGAGACAGTCTGGCCCTGTAGTTCAGACCGCCTTGAACTCATGCTTTAGGCCGGGCTGGCCTCAAACTCATAGAGATCTTCTTGCCTCAGCCTCATGGGTATTGTGATTGGTGACATTGCTAGCTTTTAAAATCTGCCTAGTTATATATCTTAACTTCATATATTGGCCTCTTTTTCTTTTCCTCTTTCCTTCTGCACAGGTAGCCCTGTAATTGAAATAATATTCCTCTTGCTGAAACTACACCCTTTGTACCTGAAATAGGGCTGTTGGCAACAGATTTTCTGAGTTTTCAAAAATATCTTTGTCTTATAGTTTTTCTTGGATAATCTGTTTTCCTGGATAGAAAATTCTGGGTTGGCAGTTACTTCCCTAAGCACCTTGAAGTACTATTGCACTTCTGTTTTCTGTTGTTGCTGATAAGAAGTCACTTGTTAATGACTATCTTGTTTTTTTAACCCCTCTCTAGCTGTTATTAATTTTCTTGGCCTTTATTTTTATTTAGTTTGCCATGATGTAGCCAGGCATGAGATGTTTTTTAGCTTGTTCCATTTGGGATACTTTGAGCTTCTTAAATCTCTGGACTGTTGTTTTTATTCAGCTCCGGACTATTATTAGCCACCATTTCTCTTTGTGTCTTCCTTAATCTTTAATTCCTTGATCGCTTTTCCTCTTAAGATTCTATGTAAATGTATTTCAGATCTTCTTATTGTATTTCCTATATTTGTTATACTCTCTCCCAATATTTCTCACCATTTTCCTTCACTGTGATGCATTTCAAGTAAAATAGTCTGAATTCTTTTTTTTTTTTTTTCAGGTTTTTTGAGACAGGGTCTCACTTTGTGATTCAGGCTGGCCCTGAGCTCAGCCTCAAACTCACATCACAATCCTCCTGCCTCTGCCTCCCGAGTGCTGGGATTACAGGCCTGAGCCACCACGCCCGGCACTGTGGTATGTGGTACTGGTTGCTGCTGGGGTGAGTCTCCACACCCAGTATTGTTATGTGGTTACCGGGGAATCGAACCCGGGCCCTTGCGCTTGCAAGACAGGCACCGGAACCACTGAGCTAACTCCCCGGCCCAAAATAGTCTGAATTCTTTAAGAATTACTTCGTATTCTATTTTTGCTGGTTCTCGTTCATGGTAACTTGCCTCGTTGTGTGCTTAGGCTTCTTTGGCTATGTGTTGTACCTGTTTTTAAGTTAATAGTTTGATACTTTGTATATTGATTCTTTTCCTGAAAAGAGGTTTTTCTTATTTATTTGATAGTTCCTGTTTTAAAAAAATATTTTGTTCAGGTGTGGTGGCTCACTCCCATAATCCCAGCACTCGGAAGGCAGAGGCAGGAGGATTGCTGTGACTTGAGGCTCACCTGAGCTACATAGTGTGCTCTGGGCCAGCCTGAACTACAAAGTGACATTCCATCTCAAAAAATTAAATAAATATGTATTTTTGTTGTTTTTGTTCAGGTGTTTGGATGTCTTTAGCAGAAGGGTTGGGTCTGAATTATTTGGAGTTCTATTACACAAAGAAGGAACCCCACATGGTTTTTTTCAAGAGGAGTGATAGAGTTTGATATCAAAATTTTAAATATCACATCATCACTATGTAGATATAATCAAAATTTTAAACATCACATTACCACCGTGTAGATATTGGAAGAAATGTGTATTATCGCCAAGAAAAAGTAGGCTTTTCGCCCCATTCTCCTGAGATGCCCCTTCGTGTTTCCAGGATGCCTGCCAAGGACCAGTTTCAAAGTCTCCTGCCCAGAACAGACTCTCCATATAAACGTTATTTTCAGGACACTGGGAACTGAATAAATTAGGATTAACTATAGAAACTATAGTCCTGCAGGAAATGGGTTCAGAAAAGAGCTCTGTGGAGAAGTTAAGTGTAACAGCCATCCGGCTGCCACTGGAAATTCCCAGTATTTTCTGGTGGTCTCCTCCTCTGGCCCTCACCACCAGACTTTGTAAGGATGTTTTTGTCTAGCTATTTCCACTGAACCCTCATCTGTTACTATGTCTCAGTTAACTCTATGCTTTTCTGTTACTGCCTGTTAGTAAGTTTGGGTGAAGCTTGTGTCTCATGTGCCATCTTTGGTATCTTCTTTGGTCTGTTGGCAATCTATTCCACTGCCCCGGCACAGCTGAGCTGTGGACAAAACACAGATCAAGAGTGGTAGTGGAGAGAATGATGAGAAGGTCTTGCGGTGGGTCAGATGGAAGATAAGGGTTATCTGGACAAACATGAGTGAGATGGACAGTAGAGAGGGCAGTGAGACCAACAGCAGGACTATATATTAGGCTATCAACGGATGACTAGTAACAGGGTAACGTGAAGGATAGATTTTTAAATTTCATTTTAATAACTTCATAAAGACTGTGTCATTTACCCAGAAAGAGCAGACTGATCATTTGCTGTTTTCCTTTGTATACTTTCTCCATCCTATCAGGCTATGTTGTATACCGTGAGACTTTCCGATCTTGGCCTTCGTCCCCTGGTTTTAGAGAAGTCTGAGCAGTAGTAGAGGTGCAATAGAATATGAGTTAGCCTTCTCTTCCTTTCTGTCCGAGCGATCCCTGCCAGGTGTTTTGTCTGTCCTCTAGGTCTTGCTCCTGGCAGCTTTCATAGCCTCAAATCTGGCTTCTGGATTCTTTTCTTTCAGTCCATTGGACAATGACGATTTCATTCTGTGGTTGGGCTAAACGGATATACAAAATATTATAAGTGCTTAAAATAACAGAAATTTATTTTCTATGAATTCTACAGGCTGGCAAATCTGAGATGAAGGCACTGGCAGGTGTCATGTCCTGTGAGAGCCTGTGTCCCTGTCATAAATGGCACCTTCTTGCTCTTCCTTACCTGATGGCAGAAGCTTCCAAGTTCCCAAGGCCTCTCATGAGATGACTAATCCCATTCGTGAAGATTCTAAATTGAGACTCAGTCACTCCCAAAGCTCAAACTAATCTTACCTTGACAATTAGGGTGTTAGTGCATTAAATTTTGGTAATATGTAGCAGGCTTGTCTCACCATCTCCTGTTTCCATTGTTCATATTAAAAATTACTGATATTAAATTTTCTTTGATGGAATGACCTAGGTGATTCTGTCTTCTTCATGGATTTTAACTAACAACCCTAGTGATTAAGACTCTTAGTTTGAAGGAGAAGAGAAAACAAGAAGTATCCTGAAATTTGAGAAATATTTCAGGCATCCAAGGGGAGACAAGAAGAAGGTGGGGGGGCATGAATGAAGACTGCAAAAGGAAAAAGTGAAGAGCTGTACAATTATGACTCAAAAGCATATAATTGGCACTTGAAGCTGGTGATGTGTTATGTAACCTAAGGAGCAAACAAGGTGTCCTGGGGATTTTGACATCCAAAATTCAGGTAGATGAAGAAGGAACTGGTAAAAGCAAGAGGAAAGGTTTGCCCAGGGAGGTATAAAATTCAACAACATGTGAATTAAAGAAAATATAACGAGAAGGAGAGATATATCAGAGGTTAATGGCTGGGGATTTAGCTCAGGGATACCGTGCCTACTTTGCAACCACAAGGGTCCAAGTTTGATCCCTGATTCCACCAAAGGAAAAAAAAAAAGTTAATGAAAAATCACATAATACTAGAAAGGAAAATATCCTTGGGCTTGTCAGTGTACAGTAGCATGAGAACTTTGACAACATTAACTTTGTGGGAGAGAGGTGGCTGAGAGCAAGTTGAAAGAGAACAAAGCAACTTGTGAACATTTGCCACAAAGGGACGGAGAGGGCTTATATCTTTGACTTCCGGTTACTTTTCCTACCTGGCTCTTGGGCCCTTCAGACAATGGACTCTGGGAATGCTCACCTGTGGCTTGAGGCATCTCCAGGGCTAACAATGAGGACAGTGTGTATGAACTTGTTAGGTAGAAGCTAATCTCTGCTTTTTTCTAAATACAGAAATGACTGGTTTGAGAGACACACGAGGCTGTTTTGGGAGATTTGCGTGGGGATGGTACAGCTGTGAATGAGGAAAATGGTTCATGGATGTGTTCTACCCTGGAGGAAAGATGCAAAGGTGCCACGTGAGAACACGGTGCACCCTCACACAAAGCCATCTCCCCCACACTTTTCACCACAGTGTTTCTTTACCTGTTATTTATTATTGTCCTACTAAGGAGCCTTTAGGACATTATTTTTTCAATTGTTATCCCATTATATTTCAATCCACAAATACACGTACTATTTATATACTTTCTCTTCTATGTATTTTACATATGAAATGATTATTTTTTTTTTCACTCTCTACACATCCATTTTATCATGCTGTCACATCTGTTTAAAATGCATGGTATAGTATAGAATCCTGTATAGTAGGGACGGGTGTATTTTTTCTGTGAAGAGATAGATAGTAAATATTTTATGCTTTGTGGCCCACATGTGATCTCTAGTCCCTGTGATGTATTTATATATCTTTTCCTTCCAACTTTTTTTCTTCCTAACATCTCTTTTAAAATATAAAAAACTATTCCTAGCTTACTGTGTATAAGAGCACGTTGTGAGCTTGATTTGACTCATATGCTCTAGTGTGCTAATTCCCTGATTTGAAATCATAACGAGTTAATAAATTTTTTTTACTGGTTTATTGCACACGAGCTTGAATAGTTACAGATTTGAAAGGTCACACAGAACTCATTTCTTTATCTTCCAACTAGTGATCAACTTCTCAATGTAAAAATTATGAGTGATTTCTGTATTGTGGCAGCACAAGCAAGTAATGAAGTATTGGAATGAGTAGACATAGTTGTTGATGTGTACAATGTACAATGCATGATACAGAGAATAGTGTAGAGAGAGTAGCCGGGGTCCAGGGCTCATTTCCCCCTGTCTACCCTCATGACTTTGGATGAGTCATTTATCCTTTAAGAGCATCAGGGTCTTTAACTAAGAAGCCAGGTGATAATAAAACCACTGGTTGCTGATAAGATTAATCGTGCCTTACAATACACAGTGCCTGACATTTCCTAGCAGGTTTGTATTATTAATGCCTCCTCTCTCCTTTTGCCCTTAAGATGACTGAACTGAGAACTCTTTATGAATATTGTGATACACTGTGTGAGCAAAGCAATGATATAGTTGTGCAGGGATGAAGACAATTGATGACGTGCTGTTTCTCTGATGAGATGCTCATGCAATTGCAGAACCAGCTGAGAAGTCAGGTTTGGCAGGTCTCAGAGGCATCTGGGAGTTTTCCGCTTTAAGCAGCCCAGTGATTCATATATTGGTGCTATAACTGATTGTGAACCTGAATCAAGGGCCATGCTTTGAGAGACACTGCCCATTATTCAACACAAGTGTTTGGTTGAGGATCCAAGATTCTGTAAATAGGTGATTTTTCCATTACATTTCTGGAGACTTCATCAGCAGGGAAAGATTATCAATGCCAGGACTAGAGTCAGCCCTGAGAGATCTAATAGGGATGTCTAACTGGACTGTCTGTCCCAGGTGAGTTTTAACAGGCTCCAAAAAGAAACCAAGTCTAGCTTCATTCAGGCCCAGGGTACTTTGGTCAGGGCCTAGCAGAACAATAACTGCACTAGCATGATGCTGTGTAGTTTGATTGGCTTGGGGCAGAGACTTGGTGAGTTGAGGGATTCAAAATACAGAGTTCAAGTCAGGAAGGAGGGAATGACAAAACTCGGTGACGGTCTGAGTTCTCAGCCATAGATCAACTTTTTACATGGAAGGTGACACAACTGTTTTTATTATTCACGAGCTGAATAGTAACTTTGTAAGCCTTCATTTTTCACATCTGTAAAATGAGATAATTAATACTCTAGAGGGATGCTGCCTTGAGAGTGATGTGACATAAACCTCTAAGCCTCCGGCACACTGTAAGGGGTGGTTACAGTAAATGTGATTGCAGTTGAGCTGTGCAGATCTAACCAGGAAGGCAGATGCCAGCTTAGCTGGCAAAGGTCAGCTTGTATGATGTATAGAAGCCATAGGATGAGGCAAAGAGGCAATAATGGCAATGAGGTTGATTCCTATTGTCCCTGAATGGGATGTGAGCTTGTATTAGTCTTTCCGACCTTGGACAGAAAATGCCCCAGAGCTAGTCAGTAGGTGAATCTCATTTCCCGCAGTGACAGAAGTTTGGCAAAGCAGCTCTACAGATCTGAGCTTCTAGGTCCTGGCAGTGGTAGAGACCTGGTTTACCAAGGAAATAAGATTTCCTCTGCATTCCAGCCAGAGCTATCCATCTGGGGTTTTGCAGTTCAGATCTTTTGGATTAGGGTGAGATTGGAAATCCTCATTTCTGCTGCGTTATTCTCTCCTACACTTTTCCCTTCCTTCTGTGACTTTCCCTCTTCTTGCATACACCTTGAAATATGGTGTCCTGGGAAGTAGAAGGAGAGCTGTGTAGAGAGGCTGGTGTTGGCAGCATCATTAGTATGTTGGAAGCACAGAGTAAAGGATTGGAGGTACCACTCCGATGCTGGTGAGCCATTAGTCACTTCCGTAGAATGGTCATCACTGCATAGCACCATCTCACACTGCCTCTGGAAGCATTCTGCTACTTGTAGTTTCTGGTTTGTTCCCTAGAGTCATAAATTTATTTGAGTTCATCTAGTATCATTCTGATCACAATCTTTAATAGTCAAGGGCCACAGACTTCCTGTGGTCACCTTTGAGTCCCAATTGACTTTCTGCTTCTCACTGCTAATTGCTAGAGTGTTGTGTTCCCCATTGGTGGTGAGCCACATTCTCTACACAGTGCAGAGCATCTGCCAATGGGCTGAGCCATAGTGCTGTGTATCCTTGATGTGGTAGGAGAAATTTTGCACAGTAATTGACAGTTGGGGCCTTCTTGTGTGGCAGCTGTTCGCTGGGGGCACCAAGACTGAGATTCGCTAGCACAGGCAGATAGGGGAGAGAAGGACACACAGAACCCCAAAGGAGGGCTTGGAATCCTTGGACATAGCCAGATGGGACACCAGTTGGTGCTACTAAAACAGTAAACATATTTTTCTGAAAAAAGTTCTTTTTCTTAGAAGTCAATGATTGGAGACAATTCCCAGTCCAGTGAAGGCCTCTATTTCTTGCCTTACTGACACCTTGTGGGGTAGCAGTACATGCCCCACATATGGACTAACTCCCAGCATCCATTTATTAGTTGAAGTGTCACAGCAACACTGGGCTTTCCAGTCAGTGAATCTGAGTTCAGCAGCTAGAGGACGGATTGAAAGGAGTGTGTAGTTCATTCCTGTCTTCCTCTGGAGGACCAGATTTTATTCTTGTGGTTTTGTCTCTTTTATTCGATGGTGAAAGCACAATGTGTTCATGTTAATTGGATGTGTCTGATTGAAACTATTTTCTACTATCATAACGAATGCAAAATGACAACTATTATTTACAAGTATTTCAAACAAAAACATACTCCTCATAAATGAATGTAAAGTTAATTTTGTTTGGAAACAACATAATTTTAAAACTGGAGACACAAATGTTTGTTAGCTCTTTTGCCATCTGCATGCTTTTAGAAACATAAAGCCATTAAATGCATTGCTCAAAAATATGCTAACTTTTCACAGATCTTCGAGTGAATCTCCAGTGTCTGGGAGGGCTTTCGTTTGCTTACCTTGAGTCTTAGCAGAAGGAGGCACTGAAGGTCCAATAAGCCAAAGCTGTTCAATGTGTTTTTGAAGACTGTGCCAGTCAGACAACTGCATATAGCTGGCCCAACAGGAGATGAACATTGAAACGAAGAGAACTTTGATTGCAGTTGTGACTGGCCCAGTGGGAAACAAATACTGAAGAGGAGAGAACTTTGCAATTTGCCATTACTGTACACTCGAGCAGCCATCAGTGGCTTTGTCTATAATGGAGTACAGACAACTCTAGCGGTGAAGTTGCAGGCGAGTCACGGGTGGTGTAAACTGCAGACTTGTCGCACACAGTAGGGCCACGCTGAAAATTAAAAATGAATATCTTGATCTTGAAACTGCATTGAACTCTTTTCTTCTTTTTCTGCCCACACAGCTTCCTGGGTTTGGGTTATCTGATATGAGTGTTCTTAAGGCAAAACTCAGAAATCATTTAGATATTCATTATGTCTGTGACTAGTATTAGTCTAACTCATCAGTCTAGTTTAGCATCTTGAAATGTTGATATTTGTGGTGTTCAAAATGTGAGAAGTTCTGAACTTCTAATTTTTAGATTACTTCTGAGTATGAAATGACAGAAAGTTATAATAATGCCTCTCTATGTTTATTGCCCCAGGCAGACTGTCAATGAAAAACACATATGTTTTTTCCCATGTGTTGTATTCTCATAATTATTGGTGAATTGATATATTTATTGATATGCAAATTCACACCTGCATAGTTTAGTACACATTCAAACTTACAGGTTGCACATATTTGTTTTTAATTTCATTTTTCTGATATCTCACTTTAATTATATTTTCTAAACTTGTAAGTTTGTGATAAATGAAGAAGTAGTTTGTTTAGGCTGGGGATTTAGCTCAGTGGTTCTGGCATCTGCCTGGCCAGTGCAAGGTACTGAGTTCGATCCCTGGTAACCACATACAACAATGCTGGGTGTGGTGGCTCATGCCTGTAATCCCAGCACTTGGGAGGCAGAGGCAGGAAGATTCCTGAGTGTTCGAGGCTCACCTGGGCTAATAGTGAGCTCAGGGCCTCAACTTTCTGTCTCAAAAAATCTAAAAAAAAAAAGAAAAAAGAAGGAAAAAAGTAGGTCGTTAGCATGTACAGAGCAATAATTTTGTAAGTGATTGTAATAACTTTCAAAATGAAGTGTGTAAATGTGGACATCTAAATTATCCTGGAGGATTAATACAGATACTTTGAAGGAAAATCTGGGAAGGGGCATTTAAACAGATTTTATTCAAAATCCTAAATTTGAGAAGGACCTATGGGGACACTAACATTTATGACATAAAGATCAGTAATTGAGTTCCTTTCATATTTCGGGAATCATGAAGAGCTGATGCACAAAGGAAGGGAGAATCATCTAGAAGCAGCACATCTGGCCTGACCTTTTTTTTACTCAGCACTGACCCAAAGATCATTTCTAAACTACAAGTGAGAACGGAGGCCTACACAGTTACCCAGCGGATGTTGTCCTGAATCATTTTCTCTTAGTTTTATTGTTGTGACTGGATAATACTCAATTCTCATCATGATGGCTATTGGCAGGTTCATTGCAAAGTATACCCACAAGCAATAGCATGTATTTATTAACACATAGACTTACTTGTCTTGATGGACCCAATAATTGGTCAAATCAACAACATGAACTCTTCTTTGTGACGTTTTGGACAGTTGACTGTTGCAAAATAGCAAAATGTGTCTCAGACTGGATCTAGGCATATTGTCCTTCCAACCGAGTATTCTCCTTAACATTTTCATTTCTATACTGAATAAAATCATTACCTAATCCTTGGATTAGTGCAGTAGTCTTCTAGCTCAGGAGTTCTCATAATGTTATATTTGAATCTCAAAAGTATGTGTAACCGTTCTAGCATTGTATGTTATATATTGTGAAATAGAAAATGCTCAATGTAAAATAAGGTGAAAGGGGACAATGTTGAGATTGTAACAAAAAAGTAAGGAAACAAATTTTGTATATATGGGGGGGTGATAGGGTGGGTGGGGCTATGGGAAAAAATGAGAATTAAGTTGTGTCTTATACTGGTACAAATCCCCATTATGGAGTGCAATCATGATGTGTATATTTAATGTACCAATAAAGATAATTAAAAAAAAAAGTATGTGTAACCTGCGTGGCTTGATTTTCCTTGGTTGACTCCTGGTAGCAACCTCGAGGCCACTAATGGTACTTTTTTGTATTCCCCAAACAGATCTGATTTTATGCTAGTTCTTGAGTGGTGGGTATTTTGCTTAAACTTTTATAGGGAGATAGATAAGGGGATTTATATATATATATATATATATATATATATAATTGCACAAATGATGCAGAAATTTAGCAAAACCTATCAGACATCTTCATTATAAAGCTCCTTCCTCTGCAACTCCTGCATTTTTCCCTACCCTAAAAAGAAAAGAAAACCTTTTGAAATTGTCTTGATCAGCCAGCCCCACTCTGCTTGTTTTCTACTCAGGAAAATAAAAGTTCAGGGTCACCTGACTTGAGAGCATTTATTATTTGTTAAATTGGTCCATTGGAGGCCCTTGTAACCCAAGTTACTTAACAAAATATGTATTCCTAAAACCCCCCAATTTCTACCTGGACTAGAGTTCAGCTAGGAAAGAAAGCAAGATCCTTTTCCTGTTGTTATAGTAGACAAAAGAGAGTGTTTGGGCTGGGGTTTGCGTTAATTGTTACTCTGCAGCAATGTGTGTATGATTTTGAACTCATCTAAACCTACCTTAGATGTATAAAAGCATTATATAAAAGTTCATAGGCTCCCATACCTGTTGTGTTTTTCCTGGCCGGAGGCAGCCATCTTTCGGAGTCTTATCTGACTTGCCGTCTTGTGTTTTCTTGTTTAAAGGAGCTGAGAAAGTGGAGAAGAAGTGTTGACACTTTGAGGTGGTGGAGAATGAATGTCAAAGCCACCTAAAAGGCCCCTTGTGTGTATATTTCTTCCTGGTAGGTGGAGGAGAACCATGAAACTTAAGTAGAGAGGAACAGACCGTGGCTGGGTGGCCCTCATCACAGTCAGGCAGATCTGCACAGCAGGTACAAGATTCTGTCCTAGGAACAGCAGCAATCGAAGCGGTGTGGCTGACGCAGGCCCAGAGGTGAGCAGTGCATTCATCTGGATGGAGGAGATGAAGTGAGTGAGTCAGAAGACAGGCTGGAGCAGGGGCCAGAGTTGGGGAGGTAAGCAAGGCCGGGCAGTCAGTGCTGCCTCCAACGGGGGCTAAAGCCACTGATGGAGCAAGGATGGGAGAGGAGGAGGGGAAAGAGGGATATTGCACCTTCTATGTTTTAATCTTGAAAATTAACTTGGAATGTTATTTGCTTCAAGCTCAGGCTTCAAACCAGTGGCTACAAAGATGAGTGTGTGCATCACAGCAAATGCAGTATCCATTGAGTGGAACTCCTGGGGTCAGCTGTCTTCTCCAGGGAATTAAAGTAACGGCTTTCTGGCTAAGTGCTTGTGCCTACTGCTACCCATGGTGCAGTTATAGCTTAAAATAGCACAAGGGGCAGGAGGGGGAGTTGTATTGAAGTTTGTTTGTCTTTGAATTTTGTTAGAGCCACAGTAAAGCACAAGAAGAAATGTTTTGCAAAAACCAGGAAGTTATAAAGTATTTTTATTCCAGAATAGTTTAGTTGATGTTAAAATGCCAATTAAATCAGCAGATGGCTAGCTATTTTTTCTAAGTTCAGTGGTGTGATTTCAGAATTTAAAAGACTGACACATTTGGCGTATGTTTATTTTATTTCTTTATTTAGAGATATGAGGCATGTCTTTCAGTGAGTTCTACAAATATTTATCTGTTAATGCTCTTTGCTCTCAAAACATTTGGCAGTGAAATGCCAATAGGGCTGGGGGCACTACCACAACTTCACATAGTTCCCCCTAGTTTGCTGACATTATTGTCTCAGCTTTGCAAACTAATGGGTGATTTTTAATAAAATGATGTTGCAAGGGAAAGAAGAGAGAACAAGAAACTTGTTCAAGATCACTCAGCATGGAGTTGGCAGAGGAAGAACTCGACTTCAGGCATTCTTGCTGTGTAGCCAGTGAGGCCTCATGCACTGGTTGTGTTGGCATGGGTCTTGCTCAGATTTGCCTGTTCACATTTTAAATCATCAAGTCACTGAAACTCATTTAGTGGTCACTAGGACACTCAGATATGGACAGAGCACACTAACAGAAGCCAGTGTATCTTATTTATTGGTGTTTAGACTTAATCTGTAGATAGCAAGGAAGCAATAGAGGCTCTTATCTCTGACAGAGGCAGAGCAGGACAGGGAAGGGCAACAAATTATAAGAGAGAGAGAAACAACAAGGGCCACTGGCCTCATCTGGTTTCCTTTTCATTTATTCTTGACAAATGTGATTTATGAATCCCAGATCCTTTGTTCCATTATAGAATGGAGCTATCGGCTTTGTGTCCTGACACCGTAATTTTGTTTTAAGCTATTTTGTCTACTCTTCTGCATTTCCTGCCCACATTTGTACGCCTGTTTGTCAGTGCCATAAATCATTAAAGATAAGCACACCCCTCTCTTAACCTTTTGGAAAGATAACATGACCAATATTTTCAGAACATATTCTTGCTAGGCTTGCTGTGAGGAGATAAATGTGGCCTGTCTGGATGGTGCATCACTACACAATGGCATGATTTACGACAGGAGTGGGGCTGGCTCACTGTGGCTTGCCCAAAGACTTTTCAAATGTCTATTTCTCTGCAAGAATCATAGTGAGTTGTAAAAAGGCATAGAAAAGGCTTTTGACAGGCATCTTGTGGTCAGGGTTCCTGCAACGGCTTCTGCAGTGCTGCTCAGTGGAGGAGATGTACGAGTTTTATATAGTTGCTTCAATCATCTGAATATTGTATTCAGGGACGTGAAATCCATGAGTATGAGTGTGTGTATGTGTTGTCCTGTATGTTTACATAAATCACACCAAAGTCTCTTTCTAGTTTCCAAAGGCACATATTTGGAGTCTACTTTTAGAATAAAGAGTATTTAACTGAGATACAAAAAAAAAAAAAAAACCCTCAAAAACAAACAAACAAACAAAAAAGGAATGCCTGTTGCCTGTAGAAAGAGTTCTTTATGAGCTATAACCATTTTATTTCAGGTCTGCAGAAAGGACACATCAGTGGAAAGCTATGTGCTGCACAAACTTCAGAGGAGCCAGATGTATCATGGTTGAGCCCTAGGCTGGGGAGTGAATAGGTGTGACTTTCTGTCCTTGTTTGTCCATAGAGTGAACCTGGGCAAAGACTTGTCTTGAGTTTAGTTTGTTTTACTCTATATAAAAAGTGTACTGTGCACCTCAGAGTATTGTAGGGAATAAAACAGAAAGTAAATAGGCTTTCAACAAAACATTTATTTTCTCTTAGCTAGGCAGGTCAGAATGACTATCCTATTCCCCAGTTTACAGCACTCCATTATTTATATATAACCTCTTTTTATCAATTTTTTTATTTCCCTTTTCTTTTCTGCTTCCCAGTTCTGCTTCCTGCTCCCAGCAATACCCGTTTTTGCATGTCTTTCCGGAGGCTCAGCCAGCTTTTGGTAATCAGGCCCTTGTACCACGAGAGAATTGGAGAGCCCGGGACCATATTCTTCACATCATCTGACCACTGGCTGCTGCCCATGAGCTGGAGAGCTGTGCTCTAACTTCGAGGGCTGTCTTTTCAATTTTGTTCAGTTTTCAAAATACCGGATGCCCAGATAATGCATATAATGTACTTCAGCTGTGGCAGATAAAGCTCGAACTTTGAGGATATCCTGAAAGAAAATTTCAGTTTGTCTTTCCCTATCTACACTCACACACACACACACACACACACACACCCTCATGTATACTTTTTTTTCTCTTCCATTTCTATTTTCAGGGAATGTCAGTTTATGTCTGGGAATTTTCCTGGAAGTAAACATTCTCTTATGTTTTTATGCAAATTGGCTGAATTTTCATGTTTATTTATTTATTTTTTTGTGCCGAGACAGGGAACTCTCTCTCTGGATTTGATCTTTACCCTTTATCTGTGTGGGAATTGATGCCTCTGGTCTTAAGTCCGTTCAGATCCTGCCTGAATTCTCCACGGAGACTTCTGGGAATCATTCCTGCCTAGCACAGTTCATCCCAAGACCTCCACTGGGGAAAAAGGAACTTAAAAAAAAGTACTTTGCCATGTTTTTTTTTCTTTAATAAATGGAGTGTAATAAATGGTGTTCAAGAGACCAGTTAGAAAGGTTTTTGTGTCAGCAATGAGGCTGGTTTCCACCTGGGTGCAAACGAGCTGAGATGGAGAAAAATGTCCACACTCAGCCAGCAGAGAAGCGCAGTTTTATAGGGCTGTGGAGCAGGTTTCTGTCCTAAGGAATCTAGAGGGTGGCATGCTTGCGATGCTCTTAGAACAGTCAGGGCAGATGTGCAGGTGTCGTCAGACTTTCTGGCTCCAGGGAGATCGCACATCCTGTCCTGATGTTTTTTTTATGGCCTCCTATTCTGTTTCCTGAGGACACCATGGCTTGTTAGCGGTTTCCTGTTGTTTGTCGAAGATGGGGTGTTTTATGTGAGGGTCTTGACTAGGTCTGGCATGACACGGAGTGTAGATAAATTTTTAATTTCTAGGCCTGAATTATCAGAACCTTTGATAATACAATTAACTCATTAAAAAAAGAAAGACTCTGAGGGATGTTGGGGTGATTATGTCAGTGGGCACAATGCCTCAATCGCCACAAAACTGGAAATAACTCTATAGAAATAGCTCTAAGAGGAGCTTTATTTTGTAAATTTTGAGGCTATTAACATATAAAGTTTCTCAATTTTATTTTAATTACAGGTTGTGCCTTTCCAAACAATCCTTTTCATTCCTCTAATTTGACCCTTATAATAGCAATATTTTTGTTATATATTTCTGTTCACAGTTTAACTTGTATCCTCTGTACCATTTTATTTTAAATGTCCTTATATGCACGACAAGTGAATTTATTTTTGTCCTTTTTAAATTTAATTTGAGAAATTTAATACAATCATTTTTGTTCAATTTGAACTATTTAATCTTTTACAAATACATTTTTTCTTGTCTATGACCTTTATTATTAATTTTTATAATCATTTGCTAATTATGTTATACTTTCAATTTTTCTCAATATACAACTTTTCTGAGATATATTAATTGCTTTAATTTTCAAATTAAGATTAATTCAATGATTATACATCTTTCTTTTGTCATTCTTGAATTTCTATCCCTCCCATACATTTTCTGACCTTTGGTACTTTAACTGAGGGTTAAAAATCAGACTGTTAGTACTGATGAGTCATTTTCTTTACATTGCATATCTTTAGTTTTGATATTTTTTATGAACATCAAAATGGGATTCATTTCTGATTTTGTATGTTCAGTTCTTTTAGCTATTTGCTTACATGAGATAGTGACTTCTTCATAATTTTCACTGATCTTGCAATTTAAGATTATATTATAGTCTGTCAGTTTTCTAGCCTACTTTACATTTTTAAAGCTGAATTGTTAGGTTCTATTTTGATAAAAAAAACCACATCAGATACATTATAACTTCTTTAATATATATTGCATCAGCTTCTTTCAAATGTTTCCTATTTCTGTGAGTTATGTAGGTAATGAGCAGAGAAGCAGGAAAGGCAGCTCCTAAGTGTTCGGTACAAGCAGCCTGGTGGACAACCCTGCCATTTGAATATTCCATTATAGACATGTTACACTGACTGTATTTCAGATAATCCTCTGGTGCTACATAAACCTCAAAGCTGGGGATGTAATTGTGGTTATCACCGACTGACAGGCTGTAAAAATGCAGCACTAGAGTTTATCAAGTGAGGATATACAGAAAGAAGAGAAATACCTAGCCTGAAGAATGGCAAGAGTTAGATTTGGGGTGGAGGAGAAAGAGCGCATGAAGAAGCAGAGAGGGGATCAAATATGTAAAAGCAAAATTAGAAGATGATATAGAAGCTAAGAAAAAGTTATAAAGTTTGCTTATTGATTTAGCTGTAGCCTTATATTAGCCAATTAGGTAATATAGATCTGCTAAAGTAAGTAAAATTCCTCCAGCAAAATATGAGATAGACCTCAAGCTGGATAGAATAAATTGCACAACATCTAATTAGCATTTGCAATATTGAAAAAAAAAATAAACTGGTCAGTCTTTAGCATCCTGCATTTACCTGTGTGAATAGGTAATGGTTTTAGACTAAAGAGCTGAGGTTATGAGTTTAAGACTGAACATGTGGTTCTGGAACAATGAACACACTGAGTAGCCATTTTCATGAGTCTAAACAGAAAAGGAAATGGTTGAGTACACAGAATCAGGAGGCCAGGCAGCCAGGAAGAAAACCAACTTGGCATTTTCTGGGACTCTTCTCAGATACTGTTCTGTAATGGGCAGACACATGCCCCACAGTTGTCACTGAGGACAGACATAGGTGTGGCTGACAACTCCTCTCCCATTCCAAATTCCAAAAATTTGTATTTGTCCTCCATGCTTCCTGTTCCTTTCCAATGGTGCATCCTTACTTGTCTTGATTTTGTCACTAAAATCTGCTGAAGTTTGTCTGGTTCAGCCTCTTGACCCCTGATTGCATGAGAGCAGAGGAAACAAGATCTTGCCTTTCTTTGCTCTTCTATGGGTGGATCTCAGTGTGGAAAATCACTAGAGGATGTTTGAAGCTACTAGAAAACTACAAATCTGGAACAACAGAAAACAGTAAATTCCAATAAAGTCATATAAAATTTCAGGGATTAAAAAAGTGAATTGCCTAAGAAAAGAAATCTGCACTTACTTTTGTGATCATTTTGTGTTTTTTCCTGTGAGATTCAGAAATTAGTTACTTATCTTGCAAAAAACATTAATTTCTAAAATTCAGTTTTTAGGAGACATGAAAATAATGAATAAACAAATGAGTCTTGATTTTCCTAATTTACTTTATTTTCATTTTATTCTTTTTTTTTTTTTTTTTTTCCCTTTTATGTATCATGTTCTTGAATGGGTTCTGAGCCAGTGATATGAAGGCAGGAAGTTTTCTGGACGACTCTTTCTGAAGTGACAGTTGTAAGGAAGGGCAGGAATTGCCACTGTACACAAGGAAGAGTTGACTCACATAACTGTAGCACAGGCCTCAGAGAAACTCATTGAGCACAGTGGAGTTCAGACACACACACCAAATATGGCAAGAACACCAGGTATTGTACCTCTGAGGAGGCACAGTTTTGGGTAGGTAAGGTCTTTGGTTGAGAGCAACTCTTCTAGAAGGACAAGCAACCTGTCATCAAACACTCCTGGCAGCGAGGATAAGAGTGCCTCAGTCCTAAGGGGGTGATATGGACAGTGCATCACAGGATGGTCCAGAGTCTATTATAATACAAATGTGCACATGGATTAGATAACCAGTCCTGTACAGCAAGTTATTGCAGGTCGTCTACGATGATCAAAAAGGAATGTTGTACTTGTTATCACAGCATGAAACAACCGAGGACTCTGCATGGTACATGCAGTGAGTTTCCCCCTCTCTAATTTTCTTCCTTGCCTTTAAACAAATGAAAACTGAGTGAGCCAATGGCTGACTTGAATTTTAGCACCACTCGGCAGATCTGAGTCACTTTGTTATTCTTCATCGCTCTGCATGCGGTAGATGTTGAATTAATATGAGACTGATGAGTAGATGATGTGATTTGTAGAAGCCTGAGGTTTTTCCTGACTCTGGCTCTAACACAGAGTTGATATCATGTAAGCTTCACTCATATGTCCTTTCTTTCCTCTATTAATAATATCACCACTAGTTCAGAATCCTTGATTTTTGAGATAACATTTCAAAATTTGAAAATGTGATCGTTATGTTGAAAAGTTCACATTTCCTTGAATGAGACTGGTTTTTGTACTTGTAAGTCTATGTTATTAGTCTTAAAAAATGGTTGGTGTTGAAAATTCATTTTTATGCTGAATGTTATTTGTTATTCTTTTCTCTTAGCAACACAACTATCAGAAACAAATGCTAGAAAGATTTCATTGAAAAGTTGCAATCAAAAGTATTTATCTAACTTCCTGTCTCTAATTTCCAGATGTTCTAGAGTGGTAGAGTTTTTAAGAAGGAACAGAACAAATAGCCACTCTATTGTGTGGCAGACATAATTAATTTAGTTATCATAAGGAGTCTGTTTTGCAGTCACTGTGCAGAATCAGAATGAATTCTCACCTGGAATGTGAGGCTGATGACTCTGTATGGGAAGATAAGTTAAGGAAGCTTTTACTCGTGGTGGCAGTTGGATGGAAACAAGCAAGTATGGGTTGGCTTGGTCAAAGATAGTTGAGTTGGGTCATTATAGCGGGTATAAATGGAACTGGGCACAGTTTTCCTGCCAGTGTTATTGGAGGAAGTGTAGGCAGGGGCTTTCTCACCAGTCAGTTCATATGTGGGGCCAAAGAGTTAACAGAAACCAGTGGTCACATATAAACAACAGAGTTACGCACTTACTTACAGTGATCAAGTTGTAGTTAGTATATACCATCTCCATTTAAGAAAGAGAGTGCTCAAGGGTTACTCATCCAGTAAATACTGGGGCAAGAAGCTGAGATTCGAACTTTGATATTCCCAAACCCCTTGATGTATAAAAACCTACTATGGTTCATAAGGATTGTATGCTTGCCAGAGGATGAGTGATAAGTAGAGCCATCACTACCAAAATGTGTGAATTCTTGAATTTATAATACTGTAAATAGGTGTTGTGTGTCAAGAAGCTATGTGATTAAATGAGATTGGAAAATTCTGGGTTAAACTAAAATGGTTTTTCATTTTCTTCTTTGTAGAATTTATGCATTGTGAATCCTCCAGGGGAGCTCAGAGAACTTCTCAGTTTATTTGACCACGAAACAGTCATTTCCTAGCACTTTTGGAAAATGCTGGATCATATTTATTCTAATTGCTTCGATTGCTCACAGAATTAAAAGCCCTTCATGAACTTGTTCTTGATGCTTAAATAATCCTCCATTTTACTTTATTATTTAAAATTAATACAGCTTTTTAAAAATGCAAGGCAATTACTTTTTATTGTGGATTTGGATAAATGAGCTGGCAATCAGAAGCATCTATAACCTTACATTTAGAGATCACTGTTAGCAATTTGATGCAGATTCCTATAGAACCTTTAAAATGCATAGATAATTATAATTACCAAAATGTAGAATTTTGTGTTTTATTTTGTGCCTCGACTGATTTCACTGAATGGTACATGAACAGTGTTTCATTCCAACTCTGTGGCTGACCCTTTATAAGACTCCTCCACCAGGTTAAGATAGATCTTGCTGAATTAACTCGTTCACTCTTAAATTTCCTTCTTTGTAAAGTGAAAGTATTGATATTGTTTGTCCTGCAGGGACCTTATTAGGATTAAGATAAATGTCTATGCATATGTTTAGATCATTACCTAGTACTTACTCATCTTTCGAGAGGTGGTGGCTGTTATTTTATTGCCACACTTTGTAATTTGTGATCCTACTTGGCTTAGCTTACTGCTTTCCTTATTCACCCATTTTTTTCAAATGCTGATAAGTGTGCCCCCTACCCTCACAATGACTTCTTTTTTTTGTCAAACTAAACCTCCTCCTGTGTAAATCCAAGCTAAGCCAGTCTCCTAGGACCCAACAAAGTTAATCCAGGAAGTTGTAGCTTCATATAAATCAACAGGGACTGAGCCAACAGAAGAACTCTTCAGTCAGTCACCTGTTGCAGTTTTCTTTTTTAGATATATTGATTTTTATTTTTAATTTTTTATTGAAATCTTTATTGGTACATTACATATCATGATTGCACTCCACAATGAGAATTTGAACCAGTATATGACACAACATAATTTTCATTTTTTCTGTAGCCTCACCCACCCTATCACCCCCCATATACATAAACTTTGTTTCCTTTCTTTTTTGTTATAATCTAATTTTTTTTTCTAATCTCCAGTTCTCCTAGGTTTCTGAATATTATTCTTCTGGAAGGATAAGTATTACTACTGTCCTGCCCGTGTTGATTTGTCTCTTTTAGGAAAACAAATCTGATAAATTTGTGCTTTTTCTCATCACACCTGAAAGAACAATTTTGGGGCATAGGGTAAAGGGCTACTTCTAGGGTTTATCCCCTCAAAATCTCGTGTGTTCAGAAGCAGGGCTTTTGGAAGATAAGTAGATCACAGGAGTGATAGACTTATCAGCGTAGTAATCCACTGATGGGTTCAGAGCTGAATGTGCCATTCGGAGGTGGAGTCTGGTTATAAGAGGAAGTGAGGTGGAAGGTTGTATTCCCACCTTATCTTCTCCTTTCTCTCTCTACTTCTTGGCTTCTCTGGGGTGAGTAGCTTTTCCTTCACTATATCCCCTGCCATCATGTTTAGTCTTGGAACCAGTAGACTGTGCACAGAATCTATCAGCCGGGTTGTAGGTGTCCAATATTTTGTTGGATATTTTGAAAGTGATAATGACACTACTTTTAAACTCTACAGTAGTTCTGTTTATTCTTGAATCTTTTAATCTTTTTGTGGTGCAGTATAAGAATGAGGGTGCAGGTCCCAGTAATTTTGAGATTGGACTCACTATACCAGAAACAAATGGATACCTGGACCCAAAGCGTTTGATTCATACTCATGGGAGGACTTGGCAATGTCTAAGATCTACCTGATGATTCTTTTCTCTACCTCATGGTTTTGTCAGTTTAGCTCTTATATTCTTATTTTAGATTTAACTTTATGTGTAGGGATTTGGTCAGGACAAAATTTGAACAGAATAGTTGAATGAAGAATAGATTAATTTTTAGATTAAAAAATATCACAGTCATAGATATTTTGCCATTGACTCTCTCAGAATACTCCCCTCTCTTTGAACACATGTACCTCATTGATTTTGCCACTTTTGGAAGCAGTTCAGAAACAAAAGCCAAGGTGAAACCATAAGAGAGAATATAATAAACTGTGTTTTTACTTTTATCCTATATACACAGAGAACCAATTCAGTGTATCATTTTGTATTTGTTATTAGTCTTCAACAGCTTCATGAGCCAGATACTTTTATTGTACCTAAAAGGAGAATGAGCCCAGTATTATATAACTTATGTAGTCACAGGACAAGTGATTGTCAGAGTTGATCAACTTAGCAGATGGACTATAAAGTCTTTGCTTATTAATTACTACAGATGATAGAAACGTCTCTTTCCTCCATCACTTGCACTTCCAAGAAATCCAGAAGACATGTACATTTTATATCCGACAACCGATGGTCATTGAGGAACACAGATGAGATCAACTTGTTCACATGGTCATTTTGCTTTCCTACGGGCACTCCAAGTGGGCTGGGAACTCTGGACAGCTTTCCAAGGAATGGACTGTGCCTTTGATAAAACATTCTATTGCTTTGCTAGAAGTGGCCAAAGTAGTAGAATTCTTGAAGATTGCATCCAGATATTGCTTTCAGTTGGAAAATAGTCTACTCCAGCCTTCCTCTGGATCCAACACAACCAGTTTTGGGTTTACTCTTCTTGGTGAATTTGCTGACATATATCTTTTTATTTAGAGCTAAGTGTTCTGAAAGCAAAGCCTATATTGCATTTGCCAATTATGCATAAAAGAATACAAACAAAACTCATGTTTGAAAGCCCCAAATAAATGTTTCTTATACCTTAAGTGCCTTTTGGAAAACATCCAGAACCACAGTGTGTAAGCTTTTTGAACAATTCTCCACAATTGTGTATGTAAAGGGTGTATATTCACAACTGCATGAATGTCCTTAATTACCTCTGATTACATGGCACGCTCTGTCCTGCCCTCTTCAAATGAGGGTCTTTTGTATATAAATGGGATCCTAAATTTGATATAGGATCCTGTGGACTGAAATGTTGTACAATGGAATTTTCTAATTGAAGCTGGGGTGAAAGGAGAGAAAGAAGGAATGGAAGGGGACACCAAATTCTGAACAAACCAAAGAAAAATTTAAGTGTAAATTGCTAGATTGTACTGCTCTTCTCCCAACCAAATCTGTGGGCAGAACCCAACTGGTACACGGCCCACTCCCCTCAGGGTGGTGTGCTTGTGTAACTCTGAACACAGTCTGGTGCTGCTTAGAACAGTGTTGGGTAATGTAAAGTTTAAAAAGGCCAACCACAAGCAAAACAGAATAATACATGGAGGAAATGTGTCTTGCAGTTTCTATTCATACCCTTATGGCCCTCAGTATCCATCATCACCATCTGTTCTTGAGGTAGAAGTCAATAAGACCTATAAGTGTCCCTGGCATCAGATTGTAGTTGCTCAGATGGGATTGTTTGGAAGGTGCTAGTTCAGGTTCAGACTGTGGTTTGCAAATTTTCCATTTCAGCCTCTATTCCACCAGCATTGTCTTCCTTCTCTTTTCTCCAATGCTTGCTATTTTTTTAGTGTCATCTTTAAGGCAGAGAACTGCTCTACAAAGTACAGCTCCACTTTTCTGTGCTGTGGTGCACACCTCTCTTAGTTAACATTTGAAAATTCGTCATTTTTGTTTGGCTTCTGCAGTAGGTAAATCCAATCTATTTTGGACACGGATAATGAAGTTTAGTAACTGCAAGTGGGGAACATAGCTTGGTAGAAATAAATACCACTAAATAAAATACCTTTACTTGAGCTGTACATTCCTGTGCTTTCCCAGGAAGTTATAAATGATGGATTCTTGACTCAGGCTCTGCATCTGGGGACACTGAGCCAAACACAGCATTAGGGGACTCCTCAGGGACTGTCTCCTCCAACAGTTATACAAGGCACACAGTACTTATCCATTTGAACCAATGAAGACCCTTGGCCTGAGAATATCTATAAATTCCTGACTGGGGAATGCAATTGATTCCAGCAGAATGAGCTTTCTGATGACAGTTGTCTTATTTTGGAATTGCCAGGATCTTTTTCCTATTCCGTGTTTTTGGGAGTTCTTTTCTCCTGAACCTCAGTGATCAGTGACAAGTTCTATGTGAACCTCTAAATACAGTATCAAAAGTTGGTCTGATAGCAATCATTTATCCTGTTATGATGCTGCTGTTTTTCTTCTTTAACTGCATCTCAGGAATGGAGTTTTGTAGGTGTGTTCCGTGTAGAAGAGAAACTCACAAGGAGCCCTGGGGAATCTGGAGGGGCTGGATTGATAATGTTTCTATCAGTGGTGCCTACAGAGTTTTGGTGGACAGAAATGAAGTCATGGAAGATAGTACTGTGCAAAGAGACTGTGTAGTAGGCACTATAGTTAGCCTCTCAGATCCTTTCTAATGTTGGGCTATTGCATCCACTTTCCTAGTTTCTTTGAATATCAGCTTATTGTGTTTAATAGCAACCCATCTTTTCTGGAAAATTATGCTAAACTGAGAGAAGTTACCTGGCTTGCTGAGCTATGAGAGTAGAAGATTCCTTGCTTTAAGAAGAGATACCTCTAGAAGGTAGATTACGTCCCAAAGCTCCTCTAATATATCAGGGCAAAGCCAAGCTATACCAGAGACCATAGCTTTATCATCCTTCTCTCACTCTCCCTCTTTCACAGGTTCTTGTGAGAGTGCTTCCCCAGGAAATTAAAAATGATGGATTCTTGACTCAGGCTCTGCATCTGGGGACACTGACCGAAGATTGGTGGCTTACCAGTTTGGTTCATTCTGAGGGCAGGATCTTGAGTTTATTAGCTGAATGAGGATATGTTATCCCAATGGTTAATCCATAAGAGTTCCAGAAAGAGTGTTTAATAGATGTCGGAGGCATTAAGAACATTATTTTTAGGATAACAGAACTCAGTTAAAGGATAATAACTGTACTGATTTTTTAAAAAAAATTTTAAATTAAAAATAAGTAATGTAGTGATAATAGATAATCTGTAATGGGGCTCATGTACTAGCTTTGAGTTTCCTTTTCATTTAAATGGTGTTAGGGGCCCAGGTTTTCCTGAAGGACATATTTTCTCTGGTCATTCAGTCTGGATTTCCTTTCTTTCTTTTTTGCCTGTGTTTTACCGAGCATAACTTGCTACTCTTATCCTACACTGATTTTGTCTTTTGCTCACATGCCAAGAGGGCAGATTTTTCATCTCAGAATGAAGATGATTGACTGATTCTCAGACTCTCCTTAGAGACTCATCTGAAGAGTACCTTGACTGCTTGGAAAACAGTTCTGAATCGTTACCACTGGGGAAAGGCCTCTCTGCTTTGAGAGCCTCCTGTCTGCTGGAACCTGTACCGATGTACTGCAGTTCAACGTTTTGCTCTGCTTTTTTCAGCAAAAAGGATTTCGATTGAGTTCTGAGTTGAAAACTGATATTTCTTGGGAATAAATCCAGACATCGTAGTAATTCCCATGTAATGTCACTAAATGTGCATTCCTGCAGGTTAGAGGATCTAACTATTTAGTTATTTCATGCACAATATATTTTGAGTAAATAATTTAGTCTAGTATATATTTTTCAATGTTTGTAGTTTCTGAGAATGTTTCCTATAAAAGTTTTTAAAGTCAGTTTTTCTTCTAGATATATCTTCTTGATTTTTACAAAGTGAGTCTTACGATTCTTTTTGGAAGGGAAAAGAGTAGGATATAAAATTAAGAAATTATTATGTCTACTGCCTCAGCCTCCCAAATGCCGAATGACAGTGTGTGCCATCATTCCTGGCACAAAAATACACACTCTTGATGTTGGAAAGCAATGGTTAAGTGGCAGCAGCTGGTAAATTTTCTTCTCATTTATGAGACTTTTCTAATTGCTCTGATGTTATATGACTTCACTGTCTTTTGAAATCTTACAGCATTAGAAGTAAAACTGGCAAATCGATGTCACTGTATATGGTTCCTTTGACTGACTGACTGGTAAGGTCTCCAAAGTATATTAGGTTGAGAGGCTATTAAATGGAGGCTTTATCTAGGATCATTGGGAAAGACAGGAGCTACATACTTGAATTTATCTAAATTCAAACTTCTCCACAGTGTGATGAGGATTACGGGAGGTAATTGGATGATGAGGGTACAGCCTTCCTGGATGGGATTAATGCCCTTATGAGGGAGGCGGGGAAGAGCTGGTCTCTCTTTGAGCCACATAAAGACACAGTGAGCAGAAGGCTATTTGTGAGTCAAAGAGTGGGCCTCACCACATACTACATCTGCTGGAACTTTCATCTTGGACTTCATAGATGCCAGAACTATGAGAAATAAATATTTACTGTTTATTGCACTAAGATTATGGTACTTTCTGTGACAGTGAGCCAAATTAAGATGGGAAATATGTTAGATTCATGAAGCCCCCATGAATGTTAATGGTAAAGTGACCCTACATTTGTGATACTTGTTCTACATCACTCATGCTGCATATTTTATGCATTTTTCCTTGCATGTTCCTTACTTTTCAGAAAGATTATCTAATTCCCCTTCTAGATTGCACAGCCACTGAGCAAGTGGCTCATATGTAGCCACAGAACTGGGTTTCTGGCACACAGGAGGTATTTATTATAATTTTATTAATGACTTACAGTAGGCACATAGTATCAGTCAGCTCTTATTGTTTCATTGCTCTCCGAACAGTGACTGTTTTGGGAGCCTCTTTTGAGTCTTTGACCTGCTACTGTGCAGAAAGGCATGATTAAAACATCACAGGTGTGAATATGATTTCACAACTGTGGTTGAAAATAAGAAGTTGAAGCTCCAGATGACCTAGACATTAAACACACATTCATTGCCAGACAGGAATTTTATTTTAAATTTTTTCCATTGTAAACAATGATTTTCAAAATAAAACTACGAATTAAAGCAGGCCTAAGACTTAAATTGGATCTCATCATGGAACACCAATTATAAATTATGTCTTTCTTACATACATGTCAACAAATGTTTAAAATTTACCAGCTGTAAAACATGTTTTCCCATTAAACAAATCCTAGAAAACATTGCTTTGTTATGTCAGAGTAATGGTAAAGAGGATATATTTAAAAGCTAAGCTTACTAAGAGTCAATTTATGATTGGTCATTAATTTTTAAGTTTCTGAAGTTTTTGAAGCATGCATGGTTGTTTCTCTGGAAGTGAATAAGCAGAGTAGATTATTAGTACCAAGGCTTGTATCAAAATTCTGTTTAGGCCTGGGGATTTAGCTCAGTGGTTCTGGTGTCTGCTCTGTAAGTGCAAGGTCCCAGGTTCAATTCCCGATAACCACATATCACAATGCCAGGTGTGGTGGTTCATGCCTGTAATCCCAGCACTCAGGAGACAGAGGCAAGAGGATTGCTGTGAATTTGAGGCTCGCTTGGGCTACAAAGTAAGCTCAGGGCCAGGTTGAACTACAAAAGTGAAACCCTGTCTCAAAAAAAATCTGTTTAAAATTCACAGTGTATCAGAGGACTGGGCAACAGCCATAAGTATTTGATTACCAAGTGGAAAGTACAGAAATTATCTGGATAATTTTCTTACTTATTTACTAGCTCAAGTAACTCAAGAAATCATAAAGATAAGTTCTTAAATGGTACTTTCCAGTGAAGAAATTAACACTACACTTTTGATAAATTCCAGAATGAACAGGTATTGAGTGGCTTATAGTTATCAGACATTGTTCCAGATACTGTGTGCCTGATGAAGATGAATGAACGCAAAGTCATTCAGAGGAGTAAGGGTCCTACACCTCCATAGGTACAGAGTGCCTCATGACTGGCACTGTGACTAACTATCATAGGAGCCTATAGAGGTTACTGAACTTTTCTGTAAGATTTACAATCTGAGGACGCTGACTCTAAATGCTGTTGCATAGACTAGTTAGATGACTAGATCCCAAGATAGATGGGAGAGAAAAATAATCTCCTAAGACTAGGATGGAAGACTGTTCACTGTTGGGAGATGAAAGACTACAAGACACGGGTTCTGGCAAGTGTCAGTTAGTACAAGAAGCCAAGAGTACTATCCGGCTACAACTTTCTCATAACAAAACCCTGCTAGTTTGATACTTGCATGCAAGAAATTGAATGTGAGCACTGAATGAATTTTAATATAGAACAACTATAATTTTCAGCTATAATAAAATATTGGTGGAGACATAGACATAAGGTCTAAAGTATGAACATACTTGAACAAATTGATGAGAGCTCTTTTTATTCATAGTAATAAGCCTAAATTAGGCTTATTTTGAGATAGATATTCAAGAGAGAACTACTCTACTATCAAACTGAGGACTCTTACATACATCTTAGTGACTTTTAGATTTTTATTTCTATTAAGAATATAGCTTCCACATTAAATGGGTATCAATTTTTTTCATGAAGTGCTATAAGAAGAATTTTTTTTTTTTTTTTGAGACAAAGTCTCACTTTATAGTTCAGGCTGGCCCTGAGCTCAGCCTCAAATTCACAGCAATCCTCTTGCCTCTGCCTTCTGAGTGCTGGGATTATAGGAGTGAGCCACCATGCTTGGCACTGTGGTATGTGATACTGATTGCTGGTGGGCATGAATGCCTGGTATTGTTGTATGTGGTTACCAGGGATCAAACCTGGGCTCTTGCACTTGCAAGATAGGCACCAGAGTCCCTGAGCTAAATCCCCGGCCCTATTAGAATTTTTATCTTTATTGAGTTTGGGAGAAATTTGACAAGTGGTACCTCAGTCCATGAAATAAATTCCCTCCACTCTTCTGAGCACAAACTCAGATGAACTGTAGCACCAACAGGGAGCGCTGTCCTAGACGTTCACTTTCTGTTTCGTGTGTGAGCTCATCTCAAGTTAGGAAGAAATCTCTACTACACCAATTCACTGAAGTTGAGTGTTTTTTACACAATGAAAGGAGCAGTTGAGCTCTCTGAGGTAGCATATTGAAAATCTGTATCATGTTTTGACTTCATTTCAACTCCTGAGAGGTCCCCATAATATCAATATTAAATCTAACCATTTAATTTGATTCAGTTCCCGTCCAACTCGGTTCGCAACTGGAATTGTCAGAAGAATCAAGTTCATGTACCAAGGTACCACCATATATCATTTTCAACCTTGCAGTTAGATCATGTGATAATCTGGAAAAACAGCAAATCCTGTTGAGAATTGTAAGGACAAGACTCATATCATAGGCTGAGTACCTGCATAGGTGAGTGAGCAGGTTTGCCTGGCCATGTTCAGGAGAAGAATCAGCACTCATGTGTCTATAGGTTGTAATTTTCCTGTCTGGTCAATAAAACAGCAGAATAAGATATTAGGCTAATTGGTCCCAGAGACTGAGCAAGATCATTAGTCTATAAATTGTGTAGCCCACCAAAATAGTGCAACTACCAGAAAAATAGTTAATTAAAAAGCTGTGGGTTCTTATGTGGTCAGTATTATCTTAATGAATCATTTACAAGAAGCTGTGCAGAACAAGGGTAAGCTCCTGTAATAGGCACCTGTCCTGTCCACTCCTTCCAGTGAGGGACCTCTCAGGAGTTGAAATGAAGTCAAAACATGATACAGATTTTCAATATGCTACCTCAGAGAGCTCAACTTCTCCTTTCATTGTGTAAAAAACACTCAACTTCAGTGAATTGGTGTAGTAGAGATTTCTTCCTAACTTGAGATGAGCTCACACACGAAACAAAGTGAACGTCTAGGACAGCGCTCCCTGTTGGTGCTACAGTTCATCATGAGTAAGACCCAGCATAAAGAGCCCTCAGTGCAGACAGCGCAGATGGCAGGCACCATGCCTTTCAGCTCAGGGACACCAACACCGTACAAACCAAAGCAGAAGCTTCCAAGACACTTACATGCACTAGAGATGAAGGCTTTTGGAGAACCAGTCAGGAGATACTTTTTGTTCACATAAGGTCATCATTTTCCCACAAATAATATGCAACAAAATACTACTTGTGAATGGATTTGCTTTAAGAATGACTTAGAGTCATAGAACATTAAAATGGATTAAAAGCAACTTTAGCAAGACCTCATTTACATATAGTAAAATGAGGCTGCATTTGCTTATGGTAGAATGGGAAGCAGAACTCCAACTTTGTACCTTTTTTCCCCATCATTTCCTTCCTTCCCAGGGTGAGAATGTTCTGTCTGGTTTGGATGTTTTATTACCTATGCCAAAGCAGACACAAAGTTAGATATGATGCTATATTTCCTCATGCATAAATGTAGAGAGAGAAGTAACTTTCACATTGAGAAGTCCAATTTGAGACAAATAAATACAAATGGGAATACAAGAGTGATATTTGCATCTACACATACAGCCTTTTTTAAATGCAAGAAGAGAGAAATCAGTTATGACCCACAAGATGTTCAAATTATGTTTACCATTTATTTTAGGAAAAAAAAAAACAAATGTCATCTTTTCCACAGAGTTTTGCATTGTTCTGAAAAATAAAATTCCAAAAGCCAGTGGGACGACAGATGTTTCCCTGCATTTATTACTCAGGTTATTGCGTGATTACTCTTTTTAGAACAAGCAGGTTGTATTGCAAATGTGAATGAACTGTTGAAAATTGTAATAAAGATTTACTTTAAAATTTCCACTTTATTTCTTTTGTATACACATGTTATTTATTACTTTCTGCCAAAATACTTACAGAAGACTCATTTTGATGATTAATAAAATATAATTTACATTTGCTGAGCTTTCCCTGTATCACATGTTAGAACTTTTGACATTCTAAGTCCACAGAAAGGTAATTTTTTCTAAATGTTTTCACATTATAAGCTCGACTTTTCTTTCTCTAACTACACGATCTAGCGAATAAAAGAAGTTGATCTTTTTTTAAAAAGCATCTGGCATACATACTAACTCTTACAAAGAAGGGGATAATTGATCTTTACCAAGAAGAGTCAAGGTTATCTCAGATAAGAATTAAGGTTATTTCAAAAAAGAAAGAAAAATGGGAAAACCTCACGTTTCTTGACCAGAGAGGATGGGAATGAGATGCTGTACTCTCTCACGGCTCCCCCTGACCTGCAGAGCATAGAGACAGTGGTGACCGCTTTTCTGTTTTTCAAATTTTGTGCAGAATTTCACCCAGGATCTGCACAGACACAGAAACATTTAGACGTGGCGAGTTTCACCTTAGCTGTAGTGTTGTACTATATGGAGTCACCACATATTGAAAACTGAGCATATAGTGACCGAGTTAATATTCATTCACTATTGACATTTTTGAATCTTGGGAAGAAAGAGGCCGAGGATCTGTGGTCTTAGAAAATCAGGAACAGAAAGAAGGATATTGGTGCCCAGAGGTTCACTAGAGTGCTGTCCAGGGTAGAGGTGGTTCCAGTGAGATGAGAAGCTTCTTCTTCTCATAGCTGCTACATGTCCATCTGATAGGCTGGATCCCATCCTCTCTCTCTAAGATGCTGAGGAGAGCTCTCTGTCCCTTTCTAGTCAGAGGCCCACCTTCTGCTCCCCTTATTTTCTCCTGAGTAGAGGCTTCCTGTAGCCACAGGACCTTGGCCTCAACTCTGTGTTCCCCACCACAGACACCATAGCCATCCACCTTTGGCTTTCTGGCTTCTCCGCAGGCATTGACCTCACTGACCCAGACACTTTATCTGGTGAACGTAACCTCTGCCCCTGCAACCTCCTGTCCAAACCACATGTTCCCGCAGCTGTGTTAGGAGAATGGTGGGCTGTTGGCTCTGATGAACCACAGCCGTGTCTCTGGGCATCCTGCTGACCCTCTGTGCACTGTCATGAACACTGGTCTTCATATATAAACTAAAGCTGGACATATAAGGATGGAAGAGTCCACAGTGAGACCTCTGCTTTATCCCCTTCATCCTCAATTTATTTGTGTGGAAGATAAGGCTGTCAGCCACCTTCCTCAAAAGGACATTCTGAGCTTTTACATCGAAGGCTTGACATTTATTAACCAGGGTCATATGAAAGCCCTGATCTAATCTCTGGAAAAAATGCTTTGAGTGTTTCAGACATGGGGACCATATAAGCGTAAAGAATTTTGCCCATAGCTCTTTCAGGAAGGTGGTGGTCAGTCAACACAAGTGTGGGCCAATCCTAGGTTCTGTGCTTGTGTCTAAAAAAGTTAAGTGGAGAGTCAGAGGGGATGAGCCTAGGCTATGATGATTTATTCACCAGGACTATTAACTATTCATGTATTGAGCAAAGATATTCTGAAGATAGGATCTTTTGAGTTAAAAGGTTATACTAGGACAATAACTTTTTAATAGAAAGATACCACTCTGTGGACAGTATAAAGCTTTAGTCTTCTACGTACAGGTCACTATGTTATGCCTTTTCACTCAAATATCTCCTTTAATTCTCTCCACAATACTTGTGCATAAGTATGGTTATGTCTGGGAATCTGAAAGCTTATGTTTAAGGACTCATGCTACTAAGGAACCAACTTAAAATTTGAATGCAGAGTTCTCATTAAAAAAATCAACACACTGTTCTCACTGTGTAATCAAAAACTAATAGCTACTTTCTCGTTTAGCAACTATGCTATTTAATATCTCCTAATTATATTCTTTTCATGATGAAGTGACAGTATAGGCCAACTACAGATAAAGAGCCTTTAGGAACTATAGAATTTACAGGTGTTATATTTTAGAGTATCAACTTAGATTCATAGTATATCTCGACTTATATAAGAACAAGTAATATTGTCAGTGCTCTTCTGTGTTTCTGGGACAAATTATTCTCTTGGAAAGGTAGATCATACAAGAAGGATATCAATACCAACTGAGTTTGTGTGAAGAGAAGGCCAAATGCACTCACTGTGGCAAGTCCCAGGGAACTGAAGAACACAGATGTTACAAAGAAACCAGAGGCAAAAAAATAAGCACTTAACTGCACAGCAAAGTCATGGAATTTCAGATCATCCCATTTATACTGTTTGGCCAGGGCTATAATTTCTGTTTCTCCAAGAATAAACAATCACCAAGAATCTCTCATTGTTTCTTGTCTGTGGAATGTTGAAAAGGTGACTTTCCAAATGTAGTTGTGTGCTGTACAACCAGAAATCCAATAAAATGTATTTTATGTTCAGCAGGAAATAACCACATTAATAAGCAAATGAGTGTGTTTTCCACCGACACCATCAGTCAGTTGAGGAGTCGCACAATTTGTGATGTTACCAATCTTTTGATTTCTTTTTTAGAGAGTAGGTCTTAGCAAAAGGGACACTCCTAGTTCTGCTGAGAACTTTGAGGTGTTTGGATTCACATAATGAGCTCCTGAGAAGCACTGCACACTACTTAAAAGAATGAGAAGAATTTGGAGCTCCTAAGGCAAGGTGTGAGGAAGCAGGGAGGGGTGGGAAAAGGAGCGCGAGAACTCCTCGCTGGACCTCTTTGCTGACATCATCTGCTCAAGTCTATAAAGTCATCGCATGATTTATGGCATTTCTTGTAAACAGTGGTGAGAAGACAAAGTTTTGCCTCCAGCCTGAGTGCAGCTCAGAAACAGCTTGTAAGAGGATAGGAACAGGGAGGCAGAGAAGAACACAGGTCTCCGGGACTCTAGTGGTTACGTCAAGAGCTTTCTACTTTTCCTGAGTGTGGACTTGAAATTCCCAGTGAATCGTTCTGTATTTCAAAGGGTGAAAGGCCCTACCTAGAAGCTTAGTTTTGGATACATGTTCAATTTAATACACAAAATAGTTATTAAATATTTAGTATATGTAAAATGTGTGTCAGGTACCAGGAAAACAGATTCAGCTATGTGTTGCACAAATGTGTACTGTTCAAACTATGAAAAGGACATTACTCCTTTCCCTTTAATGGCCTATAATCTAATGAGAGACAAGGACAAGCGAACAGCCATTCATGCGAAGGAGCAATTGATTATACAGAGTGGTAGATTCGAGGAAGTTACTTTTCCACACGTCTGGTACATAGTATGGATATGTTACTATCTAGCATAGACTGTGTTAAGATCTACCTAATTCTCTAAACAGCCATATGGCATGAGCACCACTAGATAGATGTTTTATGGCTGAGGAAATGGGCTGAGAGTTTGTATAGCTGCTGAGCTCTGAGCTGGACTGGACCCATGTAGTCTGAGCAGAGTGCCTATCTATCTTCAATTACCCTACTGCAGTTAGTGGGGAGATCCAGGTGAAAGGCTTACAGTTTCTCCTCTGGCCATGAATACATATCTTACAGTTAGCCTAAAGCCCAGGCTTTGAACAATATACGTTTAATGTTAGTCATAATGTAAGACTTAAAAGTCATAAAGGGAAAATGACTCCTATTCTTTTTCTTCATTTCCTCCCTTGACCTGAGCTGTCTCTGAAAGGAATAGAGATATGAGGAAGTAGCAGCACAAAGAGGCCACATGAACTGCCTTGTCAACACGTGATTTTACAAATATTATCTAGAAGTGGTGAAGGATCTGTGACACCATGCCCTCTCCTTGTGACCAAGGCTGGATCTGCAATTCCTGCCAAGGAACAGGACACATTTTTAGTTCAGGTCTTGACTATGATCTTTATCTTGGTGGGATTTATTGGCTGATTTAATTTGTAGGCAAAGGTCATGGTCGTCTAATACCACACTCTAGACATGTTCAGAGGTAGGAAAGAGTGCTCGCAACAGCAGAGAGGGCTGGAGACTTTCATGCTGGTGCTAAGATTCTGTGGTACTCTGAATATTCCTTCTCCAAGGCAGTCGAGAGTTTAGAGTGTTTCACCAAAATAAATTAAAAAATTTAACACCAGTCAACTATGAAGAGATAGAAGTCAAGCGAGTAGTCCAGGCCAAGGATCTGCATTTCAGGGGAGCTGAGTTTGCATTCGGGGCTCTTGGGCAGACTTTGGAGCAGGCCTTGCTTCTGAAACCCCCTGGGAGCCCCTGGCACCCCCTGGGAGCCCCAGGACCATTTGAGCAGGCACAGCAGGGTCAGAATGATACTCTGGAATGATGACTCTGGTTCTCAGGTTGTTTTGGAGGAAGAGCCACCACCAAAAAAGGCTGTGCAATGGTGGAGAAGTTGCGAGAACACAGTGCCAGCAGGATGCTGCCAAGCAGGCTGGCTGACTTCCGTGCTGCCATGGGCCTCCGGTTGTTGCCCTATATGGCTGCGGACTTGGCCTTTCAGTCACAGGCCTGCCCGTGTTCTAGTGTGCTCCCTCTTTCTCCTCTGCATCTGCTCTTCTGTTTTAGCTCTTCTTCCTCTGTGTCTGCTGTTCTGTTTTAGTTCTCCCCGGACCAGTTCTGTTTTCATCCAAACCCCAATTAGAGTCCCTAGAGAATATTGATTTCATGATGTTCCCTACTATACTTCCTGGGTTCTTTCCCACTGTAATTATCCCATGCAGATTATATTCTCCTCATTTTTCACAATCCTCTCTTGATTAGACACCTTTTCCTTCTCTGCTTTATCACCTACTCATTGCAATACAATGATTGATCTGCCTTGAGATATAAATATATAATGTCTCTGAGAATCAAATTCCAGACCATGGTAGAGATGTTCATTAGACTCATATCATTATGACTGAACCACAGCTCGCCTTTGATTTCATTTTGTTGTCTCATGTTATCCAAAGCCAGAATTCATAGAAATAGAAAGTGGGAAGAGGAAAACAATTTTTTTGCATTTATCTCTCAAGGCTCTGAAATTCATAGTAATGGGAAAGCTATTATTTCCTTAGGGAGAGTGGAATATTACTAAATATAGAAGGAATAACTGCTTAAGTCTTTACCAGGGTGAGGTATAAATCCCATTTGAGAATTCATGCACACAGCCTGCATCTCTCTGCTCTCTGATGAGGACACCGGTTGTGGCAGCATTTCCAGTGTAACCTACAATGTATGAGGGGCAGTCGCCCTCGGACGCAGCCCTATGGCCAGAGTGAGGACTCTCCTTCTCATTTTCAGAGGCCAGCTCAGGAGAGGAAATAGCACCTTTCTTACAGTGGTTAAATATCATTACCACACTATCAGACCCCCTTTAGGTCATGTTTTTTGGAATTTTAGGAGTGCTCTCTTTGTTTCTAATTGTCTTATCTTTTTTCTCTTCTCTTTTTTCAGCTTTATGTTTTGGGTTTGTCTGTGGTAGGAAGGCTCTTGTGAGGTCCATCGTTGTGTATCATAAGAATCCAGCCACATCCCAGGAAGCCTGTGATTTTTTTTTTTTTTTTGAACCTCTGCTACCCTGGTTGTGAAAAAGTCTGTATTAATATCCATTTAGATGATATTTTAACCCTTATTATTCTATGGCTAATTTTGGAAGGAGTTCCTAAATATGAGAACTGATGTGAGGGGATGGGAACTTACTTAGGTGCATCGTATTGTGAGTTGAGATTTTAGCCAAAACTCTCCCCAGAATGAGACGAGGCCTAAATAATAAGTGATTAGTCTCTTCTTTCTCTTCCTACGTCTATCCTTACCCAGCCTTATTTGGTCTTCCTAGCATCTCTATCCCCATCACAATCTTTAACCGATATTGCTGAGGTGGCTCACTTTTTATTTTTAAAATTGTTTTTATTGGTGATTTTATACATACATTGTGATCACATTCAACACTGAAAATTTGCACTTGGATATAACACATCTTGATTCTCATTTTTTCCGCTTTCCCCTGCCCTCCCTACAACCCCCAACTCCCTATGTACATAAATTTTGTTTCCTTTTTTTAATCATTAATATTTTCTTTCTCTTTTTTTTACTTTACCCTAAGTGCCCCTTCAAAAACTATTTACCCTAAATGTCCCTTCAAAAACTATTTCTTTTTGAACATTTTATTTCTATTTTGCAATACCTATCATACGTTTTGAAATTCACTTACACCTTCAGTTTTTCATACTAGAGAAATGACATGGTATTTACATACCTATCTGTGACCTATTTATTTCACCTATGAGTGTGTCCTCAAGATTCATCCACTTGAATATAAATGACTCAAATTTATTATTCATCTTGGCTGAATAATATTCCATATTATCTATCTATCTTTATTGGTACATTATGAATACATATCATAATTACATTCAACATTGAGAGTTTGTACCAGAATATGACATGACTTGATTCTCATTTTTTCCCTTTTCCCCCCGCCCTGCAACCCCCCACCCCCAAATACACAATCTTTGTTTTCTTTTTTCTTTATTATTACCACATTAGTATTCCCCTTGTTATTTACCCTTAAACTCTTTTTCTTTTTAAGTATTATATATATATATATATATATATATATATTTTTTTTTTTTTTTTAAATCTTTTTTATCCAGTCTCCTGTTGATGGACATTTGGGCTGTTTCCAAGATTTAGCTCTTACAAAGTATGCTGCTATAAACATGGGTGAATGGTATGATTCTTTTAATCATTTTTTAAATCCCTAGCTGCAGAATATCAGGGTCAAATGGAACCCTGAGTCCCAGTTTTTGAGGAATCTCCACAGTCATTGCACCAGTCTACATTTCCTCTAACAGTAAAGAGTTCCTTTCTGCCAACAGTCCTGGCCAGCATTTCTCATTAGTTGATTTCTTGATAGCAGCCATTCTTTGTGGAGTGAGATGAAATATCAGTATTGTTTTTATCTGAATTTCAAATGACCAGCAAAGCTGAACATTTCTTCACATGTTTCTTAGTTTTCTTTACTTTGTCATCTGAAAAAATGTTCATTTCAGATGTCCATCTTTTAATTGGATCTCTAAACTGGGGGGTTAATTTTTTTAAGTTCTTCATACACTCTAGATAGTAATCCTTTGAGAACCAGCTGGTAAATTTTTTTTTTCTCATAGTGTAAGTTGTCTTTTCATTCTCGTGGTTATTTCTTTTGCTGTGTAGAAGCTTTTTAATCAGATGAGATCCCAAGTTTTGATTCTATATGCTAGTTTCTGTGCTGCTAAGGTTTTGTTCATAAAGTCTTTCCTTATACCAATATCTTCAAGAGTTCTCTCCCTAACCTATTTTCCAGCAGGCTTAGTGTTCTGTTTTAATATTTAGGTCTCTAGTCCACTCTGATTTTAGCTTGGTGCATGGAGAAAGAGATATTTAGTGTTAATCTTTGGCAGGTTGAAACCCAGTTTTTTCCAGCATCATTTAAAAACAGGCTGTCTTTCCTCCATTGAGGGTGTTTGACTCCTTTGTTAAAGATGAAGTAACTTAGTACATCTTGGGTTGTTTCTGGATCTTCTAGTCTGTTCCACTGATCATCAGGTCTGTTTCTTTGTCAGTACCATGCTGTTTTTATCACAGTGGCTTGTGATAAAAACTAGATAAAACCCACTTTTTTGAGACACATGGCACTCATCTGAACTCACTTTGTAGTTCAGGCTGGCCCTGAGCTCAGCCTCAAACTCACATCACAGCAATCCTCCTGCCTCTGCCTCCCAAGTGCTGGGATTACAGGCGTGAGCCACCATGCCTGGCACTGTGGTATGTGGTACTGATTGCTGCTGGGCATGAGAGTCCACACCCAGTATTGTATGTGGTTACGGGGGGATCGAACCCGGGTCCTTGCGCTTGCAAGACAGGTGCCGGAACCACTGAGCTAAATCCCTGGCCCCCAAAGATCACTTTTTAAAGAAACTCCTTGGTTATGACAAGATTTATTTCTAAGCAGGGAAAGTGCTGTCAACAAAGTGATAATCAGTTAAAGAAACACTAGCAAGGTTAAATCACCAGTGCAAAAGGGGCCCTTGTCCATTGAGCCCCTGCCTAAGGTTGAGAGTATCTTATCCCATAGCTTGCATTTCATGGCTTTCATTGGAAAGGTCATTCCTGTTGAGCATGGGCTTTGTTATGGTTTGTATCTCCATGCCCCTAAAGTTTCATGCACTCATAGGTGGTGCTTTCGGTAGGTGTGTGGATTGTGAGTGTTTGGCAGTCGTCACTGGATTAGTTTATGGATGGGTTTATAGCTGGGTGTGGTGTAGGAAGGTGAAGCGTGGAGGGAAGAGGTGGATCACTAGGGGGATGGCCTGGAAGGGTATATATTCTGCCTTCTCCTTTGATTCCCTGCTACTTGCCATGCCATGTGTGCATTCTCGACTCACAGGCCCCCTGGCCATGCTACCCTGCTGTGGAGCCAGCCAACTACCCACAGAAACCTCTACACACTGCAAGCTGAAATAAGCCCTCCTCCTTAATCTGTGGCTTTTGGGTATTTTATCCTAGCAACAAGAAAGTAACTAAGACAAGGTTTCTCAGGCTGTGATTTAGATGTCAAACACACCTTTAATTCCTCTGGTTAATCTTTCAATTACAAGGGACATTCCATGTATTTGGTCTCAAGGATGGTAAATATGTAACACCAACAAAGTTTGCTTATTGACATAGTGACTAGGAATTCATAAATAATCATTCTGGGTTTCATGATTGCCTTGAAGTTGTGGGGTATAAATCCTAGTCTGTGAGATGGAGTTTTCCTCAGTGCACTGACACATTAGATTTCTGAGTCTGTGAACTTGAGAGTGTGTTGGGCGGAGGAAATCCATAAGTGTAATGCAAACTTCTCCCGGGAATATCTCAAAATCACTATGTGCCTCTATCTCAATCATCTGAAAATCCATTTCCTCAAAGCTATTATTGTCATGGAAAGAATTACAAAGGTTTATATAGTAACATTTTACACTTGACATAGGTTCCGAACCTCATTTACCTGCTATCTGGCAGAGGGAAAATGATACAAGCTTTCTGAGTTTTCGTTTCTCTACCTATCCATGAGAACAGTGAGATTCAGCTCTGAGGACTGCAGTAAAGAGTTACAATCCAGCAAGTGTCCTTAGCGGAGTAAGATGACTCCAAACCTCCTTCAGAGATGTGTTCTTTGGCTATGTGCCTCTAGGATTTTTATTCCAGTGGTATATCTCCGTATTGCATTTCTTAGCCTCCTAAAATAAAAGAAAGAAAATAAATGCAATACTTATAATCAGAAACTCATAAAACCTTCTGAGTTTCTCAGAATAATTCTTAAAGCTTCACAAAAGTGATTATGAGTGTAGACTGTAATTTTTTTCTTTGTCCAAACTTCCTGACCCAAATTATTTGCATTCAGTACTGAAATTTTCCAAGAATATCTTTGGAACTTAAAAACAAACTTCTTACAGTTTGTCTCAGGAAGTCTAAGAGAATGCTTGTGCCCTCCAGGTCTTTCCTGTGTGGAAGGGGAGGCTGTGTGGACAGGGGAGAGCGCTGGCTGTCCTTTCCTTTTCAGGCCTGGAGCTGAGGGGAAGTCTTGGAGGATGTGACAGGCGACTCTCATCTCAGCCCCACTGCAGTTTGCTTTTGACTTCTTTGTGACATAGTGCATGAGCAAAAATAATTAAGGATATAGATAACCTGAAAAATTTAAGGATTCATTTAATAGATGCATAAATTGAACTCTATTTTGTAGACATGACTTCCCCAAATTTTCACTGGACCTTTATTGATATTAATCATATACCACAGCACAACATAAAATGTCAGTTAATTCCTCAAAGCAGAACACATAGAAGCCATATTTTGTGGCCATAATGTATAATGCCTAATTTATGCATACAGACAGAAAATAAGAATTTGAAGTGAAAAAGAAAAACAACAAGTACAAACAAGTTATTTTTAGGAAAGCGGATGTACCTTGAGATTATAATATTAAGTGAAATAGACACACAAGCTTAAATATCACATGGTTCCTGGGCCAGGGAGTTAGCTCAGTGGTTCCGGCGCCTGTTTTGGAAGCGCAAGGACCTGGGTTCAATCCCCCGGTAACCACATACAATACTGGATGTGGAGACTCATGCCCAGCAGCAATCAGTACCACATACCACAGTGCCGGGCATGGTGGCTCACGCTTGTAATCCCAGCACTCGGGAGGCAGAGGCAGGAGGATTGCTGTGATGTGAGTTTGAGGCTGAGCTCAGGGCCAGCCTGAACTACAAAATGAAACCCTGTCTCCAAAAAACCTAAAAAAAAGAAAATAGATGATAAAATTCCTACTGCTTTTCAATTTTAAAAGGGAGTTATTAAAATAAATTGTTATGGTCTCATAACATTTCAAAGTACAGTCACAAGTAAAAGTCTGTGTCACCCATAGGATGATGAAAGACTATTTAAAATTCCTTATTGGTAGCTAAGGAATAACACATTCGAAGGGTCAAAAGCACCAGATGCTGTACAAATCCCACAACAGAATGGAAACTGAGAAAAATTTGCAATTAATACAGAATGTCATTTACTTTTCAGTATTTTCTGACCGAGTTATTTTTTAAATGTTGTGTCTTGAGGTAAATCTGTGGGGGACACCTGCTTACTTTGTTTCTAGGGGATGCTATTTTGGTCAATACTGAACTTTATTTTATTCCAAGATTTATACCAGCCTTCTCCCTGTTGCTTAGGTTTTGTTAAAGCCTTCAGAGCACAATAAAGCTCCTCCTTCCCCCTCAGTTTTAAAGTACACACGTTCTCACTTTCTTTTACTTCCCTAGAGACTCAAGTTCCAGAATAGATTGTCTTCCATCCTTAATTATCATTATTATTGCTTCCTATAGACTTTTCTAATAAATATCTCAGTGAACAGTAGAAAAAAAGGCAATACGGTACTAGGAGTCTTGGGTTCATTATGTGGTCCCATATTAAATGAGGACTCTCTACTGTAGAGTCTTGTGAATTATGTTCCTTTGAGTATTGTTTTAGATAGGTTAATTAGTGCTGGAATCCCTTTTGGGGGGGATGTTTATTATGATGATTAGCAAATTAAAGGCTTTGAGAGGTAAAAAATTCAAGTTATTTCAATGTAAGACCTTAGAGCACATTCTTTACAGCTATCTTTGTTTTTGACCTTGCTCTAGGCTGGGGCTCCTTAATGGGTTTTCTTTAGTAAGTTACTTGGACTAGACTTTGCATTTCAGAGATGTTTTTGTTTTGTGCATGAATTATTCGCATATATTTATGTGCTTTTTCCAGTAGGCTGCCTGCTTTAGTGAGCTTCCATTGATTTGGATTTCTCTTCTAATAGCAAAAAACCCCCCACCTTTATTAATCACACCATTTATGTATCTATTCATTCTTTAAACATTCAGTCCAGGTATTGGACTTTTCTTCTTAATGAGAGTGATTTTATTTCATTTATTTTTAAAAATTGATTTTATTGGTACATTTTACATGTACATGATGATTGTATTCAATATCAAGGGTTTGTACTAGTATGTAACACATACTGATTCCGTATGTGTGTATGTTTGATGTGTAGTTGGGGAGTAAAAATTTATCTATGACATTAACCCTAGTGGTAGCCACGTGACCATATAAAGGGCTCTCTTTGCAGCTCCATTGCCCCTAGTAAAGGTAGCAAATGTAGGTGCTAGTACTGGGTATGAAGGAAGTTCTTTCATCCACCTTTTGAGGAATGTCCAATCGGTTCTTCATTCTAAACTTACCATGACAGCATAGGTCCTTCTAGTGTGGGTGGTAAAGTGTAGGGTCCGCCTGTGCTGGTAGAGTTAGGTATGTACTATCCCTTGGCTGCAGGACAGGAGATGAGGAGGCAAAACTGCTTCACACCGTGAAGAATACTTGAGGATCCAGTTTTTCTTCTCCTATACACATTCTCCCTCTTTCCCTGTCCTTTCTCAGAGTCCACTTCCTAAAAATCTTCATTCATTTGCATTCCAGTGCTTTCTTAAGACTTAAAAATCTTCAAGAATTTGGTAGTTTGCTGGGCATGGTGGCTCATGCCTTTTATCCCAGCACTTGAGGGGCAGAGGCCGGAGGGTTCCTATGAATTTGAGGCTGGTGTGGGCTACATAGTGTGAGTCTGGCGCTAGCCTGAACTACAAAGCGAGACCCTGTCTCAAACAACACCAATACCACCACCAACAACAAACAACAACAAACCAAACTAACAAAAAAGAATTTGGAAGATTATTGCTATCCTTGTTATTGTCATTTCAGCAGATATGCAATGCAAACAGAAAAATTCTGGTTCCTACAATCTCTTTGTGTGAAAAGGATCCATGGCAATTTATGCTATGAAGAACACCTTGATTTCCCCCTGTCTGGATGACTCAGATCTTTGGGGAGCATAAGCTCTTACACTTGGGTTAACTGCCTGCCAAAACTTGACATTGTAAAGCTTTTGAGCTTCACTGTACAGAAAGAACACTTTTCTCCTTTGTTTCAAATACAAAGTCCCTGTTCCAATGACCTGTTTTGGTTGAACCAATCTAAAACTTAATAAAACCCTACGTATTTCTTTTGTACATAAATCTATAATTTGGTGGGGTCAAGTAGGTCCAACTCATCATCACTCTGTAGAGTGGACCTCAGTTGCTGAAAGACATGGTCTGTCCACTGGTCCTGTCTTCTGTGGGGGTCTGGTATTCTTAAATGGCATGTCAGGGTTCCCATAATGAATATTCCAAGAGGTCTAGTCAGAAGCTGTAAGATTTTTTTAATCTTGCCTCTGATGTCATATGCATACTTTTTGCTGTATTCTATCAGCCATGTAAGACAAGTTCTGATTCAATGTGGGAGTGGGATACACAAAGGCTAGGGCATCAGAGGGTAGGCATCATTGGGGGACCACGTTAGAGGCTGGATACCACATCCTGCTGCCGTTCAACTTGAAAAGGAAAGTTGATTTTTAAAATTCAATTTGGACATTGCTTGACAAAAAACTGATCACTGCAAAGAAGAGATCTGAACACATGCTCTTGCTGCTCCTTCTAGCCACTGTGTTGTACTTATTAAATGGAAAATTGAGTTCGAAGCAATGAGTATTGGTATCTACCACACAGTTTTGTAGAAGGGCAGACATATTATCTACCTGGGATGTCAGAGAATCCATTTTGACTCTAGACACCTGGGGGCTGGCTTTAAAATGATAGTGTGGCATCGAAACTACTAGGAACCCAGCAGCTACCCCATCTTGGCTCCTAATTTCACACTGAGCAGTAACAAAGAAATAAATGGTGACTAATGATGCTTTGGTTTGGGAAATACTGTTTACATGCACAGGATGCATCCACTTAAGTCTTTTAAAAACCAATTGTTCTAATGACTTTATTGCTTTGTAACAAAATAAATCAAACTGACATTGATTTCAAGGTCACTGAGAATTGAAGTTTAAACATAGTCATGACTACTAGGATGCAAATTTGAATGCAAGGAGGCTTTTGAAGGAAGGCATCACAGTATATTGTATTCTTGTAAACATTAGTACAAATACAGAGTAATAGAGATTTCTCTAGACGATGCTGAGCAGGCCCCATGTTCCCTACTTTCAGAGGCAGGAAGCTTTAAGAATTCTTCTCCATTTTACATCTATAAGGTGTAATGTAACTGCTATAAAGAAGAATGGATTCCAACTTGGCTACATGTCTTCTAAGATGCGGTTGTTGGTAACTTTCCGTGTTTCTGCTTCCCTACAGCATGGGCTCAACCTCAAAAATGCAGTCCTATGGGATGCCATGAGGGAGAATACTGCTGCCAATGGGAAGACATAAAGTGCGATGAGGACTTCCCATCTCTTTCTCATTCCCAGCTCCATCTCCTTCAGGAGGAGTTTTTGTATCAATAGACAGAGGCTTTTTGCCCCACCTCACTCCCACTACATGCCCCTGTTTACACGCACACTCAAATCCTGCTTTCTTACTTCTATTGGTATACAGAGGCAAGAGTTGCCAGTTTGCAGTTTGGGGGCAGGTCAGACCTGGGCAGTTGGTGCCAAGTCAATAGGACCCTCACATTCAATACGTATCACTGGGACTTAGAGGACTGAAGAGAAGGAAAGAACAATCAGTAGAGCACAAAGTAAGCAGAGCCTGGAGGCGCGCCCTGGACTGCTGAGCTAGGAGGGGCCTTCTTGATTCTCTGTAGGGAGAATGCTTGGACTCTGAAGTGTGACCTTGTTGATGGGTCATTGCTGCGGACACACATCTGGAACCAGAATGATCCTCTGCTAGACAGATCTGAACCTCGCACAAGGGCCACATCTTAAATGGGAGTGAGCTCCCACCGGCTGACTCACAGCACACAGTCAGGGACAGAGGTGAATCCTGCAGGCAGCTGTGGCTGACAGCCGTGCTGCTGCCCCAGCTCTGCACCTAGCCCTTCCAGCTGACAGCCTGCCCCCCACTTGGGCAGCCTGGAGAGGTTGTGTCATGGGCCCTCTGATTGGTGGCTGCTGCTCCACAGTCACAGGTCGCTGAATCCATCTCCCAGTTTCCTGGGGGTCCTGGTCAGTACGGCAGCTTGTCTGGGGGACACAGTGAGATGAGCAGTCGGTGTCACAGCAGAGCACGCCTACTGCATAGGAGGAAGGGCTAGAGTCAGACATTCTCCAGGACATCCAGGGGGACAAGGCCTCTCTTCTTCCCACTCAGGACTCGGATGAAACCATTTTGTTCTTCTTCAGAAGTCACACAGATCTGAAGGCCAAGCAAGAAACATCAAGGACGTTAGTGTGAGCAGGACAGCTAGGGCCTGCAGCTTATATGACTTCTCTGAGATTACAGGAGCAGCTAATCAGAAAACAGATGCTTCAGGATGGGTAGCTGTGGAGCTATGAAAAAAAGTTTTGATTTTAAAAAAAGTTAGATAGAAACTAGTATTTGGGATGAGGCCCAGGCCCTGAATGTTTTGGGGTTTCAGCTTTTTGAGTGAAGATTAACAATGCTGCTCCCTAAAGAGTTGCTGTGAGGACAGCGTAATAGCCTCACGTGCAGCTTTCAATACATTATTTTAAAGAACCAAAAAGTAGCTTTCATTCAGCAGGTTCCTATCATGGGCTTAGATTTTCTTTTATGTGCCTTATATAATATCAGGAAGTCAAAGGGAACTATTCCTAGCCCCCAGTACAACGATCTAATGCCATCCATATTCTAAAGTAAGGCACCTATGCTACACTTAAAAAGCTGGCGGTATAAATGTCATTCACCATTAATACACAAATTAAGTAATGTCAATTAGAAGATTTTGTGGAGAAATGTTAGAGTGTGCTGTGGGATTCTTGTACTTGACCTGCTTCTAGAGGTGAATTATGTCTTAGGTTGGGATTCTAGAAGCAGTCTGCAAGAGATGATGACAGTCCTTGAGAGAGGAGCAGATTGGCAGAGTGAGGGGCACAGGAGGATGCAGACTGTGAGACAAGCCCGGCCTGACCACAGAGGAGCCTGGGTCTTCCTTTCACTCAGTGTTGTCTCACTTGGAATCAAAGGGTGTGGCCTTCTGGGCCCCAGATACTCATTGGTCCCTCGTTGACTGTGACGTAGGAGGTATAGCAACCCCTCAAGTGAGACTGACTCTTTTAAGGAGGACTTGCTGGAGTGAACAGCTGTGAGTTCTTAGCAGCTGATAAATGCAGTAAGCTGGAGACAGGTGTTTTCACTTAGCGAAAGGCATGTGGGTAGGAGGCCCGCCTGCTCTCCCTGGATTGTGGCTCCTTCTTCCATCTTTAAATTCAGTAAGAATGGACTGGGTTGTACTCATACTTTATTTTTCTGACTTGCCCTTGCACTTTCTTTCCTCTGACCCCTTCTGTTGCATCCCATGCCTCAGCCAGATATGCTGTTATGCGTGTAAGAGTGGCAGCGACTAGATTTGTGCTATCTGGACAGCCTAGGATAACTCATTTCAAGGTTGTTCAGGTGTAAGTTGTTTTCAAAGAAAACTTTTTTTAATAGTATAAGAAAATTGGTGAAGTAGGATGAAAATTACACCAATGCTTGATAGCTATATGATAAAATTTTAAGGTTCACAACTGTCATCACATCTGCAAAGTTCCTTTTGGACAAAATCTGAATTACGCTGCTAACAAATTACCACAAATTTGATGGTTAAAGAGCATATAAATTTATTATCCTATAGTTCTGGACTCAAAAGTCCTAGACCCCAGGCATCATAGAGTCGCCTTCCCTCTGGAGGCTCTCTGCGTGAACAAATGCTCCTTGTCTTCGTGAGCTTCCGGAGTCTGCCCGCCCTGCTTGGCTCACAGCCCTCTCCTTCATCTTTAAGGCTGGCAGCAAAGCGTCTCCAAGTCTCTGGGTTTTGCCACATCTCTTGTTTGACTCTGAGCTTTCTGTCTTGTAAGAATCTTTGAGATTAGGCTGAACTCACCCACATAATCCAGGATCATATCCTCATCTCATGATCTTTAATTTAATCATATCCACTAAGTTCCATTGCCATAAAAGATAAACTAGTCAATGTTTTAGGGATCGTGGCAGGTTTAAGACACTGTAATTACTATCACACTATTTACCACAAGATGACTGCATTAACAGTACTGCAGCAAATATGCACATATGTCTAAAATGATAACGTTCTTTGATGCAGTAGGTTGAAGGAAGAATTGTCCTTGATGTTATTTAAAAAAGTATCTTTTGAGGTAAAGAGATGATCTAACAAGATACAAAGAAGAGCGCTGTAGAGGAAAAGGAGCTGAGAAGAAAAGATTATCATGAAATAAAGACTACATTAAAGTTTGTGTTGGAAGTGATGAAAGACTGAATTGAAGCTTTAGAAAATGAAAATGAAATGGGGGATATTTGGAAATATTCTCTTAGGAGGAAGAGGAAAGATAAAAATACAAAATGATAGAGAAAATAGTAAGGAAAGTATGCTAGGATAAAGAAGAGCCGGCCAAACAATCATTAAGCTCCTGGGGAAGAAGTATTAAGATCAGAAGATAAATGGTAACTGGGAAAATCAGGTTTAAGTTGTTTTCTTTTTTTTTTTAAGGTTTTTTGAGACAGGGTCTCACTTTGTGGTTCAGGATGGCCCTGAGCTCAGCCTCAAACTCACGTCACAGCAATCCTCCTGCCTCTGCCTCCCAAGTGCTGGGATTACAGGCATGAGCCACCACACCCGGCACTGGTATGTGGTACTGGTTGCCGCTGGGGTGAGTCTCCACACCCAGTATTTTTATGTGGTTACTGGGGATTGAACCCAGGTCCTTGCACTTGCAAGACAGGCGCCGGAACCACTGAGCTATATCCCCGGCCCAGGTTTAAGTTGTTTTCAAAGAAAATTTTTTTTAATAGTATAAGAAAACTGGTGAAGTAGGAAGGAAATTATACCAATACTTGATATATATATATATGATAAAATTTAAAATTCTTTCTACAAAAAATGCAGAATAATATAAACTATTATTCATCTGCTAAAATGACTGATATCAAACATACTCAAATTGATTTCTGGGAAGGAAGTGGTGACCTGCATATTTTCTTAAATATCTGGTGTGGGTTACGCTGGAGCAACCTTTCTGAGGGAAAACATCAATATATATAAAAAACTGGAAATGCCTTTTGAAATCTCTTTTCCTTTGAATTCTAAGGTACATCCTGAGGAAATAATCAGAGTTAGTGAGAAGGATTTAAAGATGCTCATTGTAGTTGTCAGTGATAGTTTAAAGAATAAAAGCTCTGAGCATCTGGCAAGAGAGGTTATTTAAATACATCCCAGCACCTCTTGATGAGGACTGATAAACTATTTTTGGAAAGAATCAAATAGTAAATAGTTTAGGCTCTGCAGGCCAACGGGGTTCTTTTATACTTACTTAACTGTGATGTTACCAAATACCGTGTAGCTAAATTCTGACAAAACTTGTATTAAAAAGTTAGCCAATGGAATGTGGTTTGCCTTCAATTAGTATGCTGTTAAAAATTGTGTTTTGATGAACCTACGATGAGTACTATTAAAGGGCTGAGAAACTAAATAGAATATGGTATTAAATTATGAATTAAAAGGACAGTTTGGTATGAAATAAGTCAGTGTTTAAGTTCAGTAACATCTTGGTTAATTTGCTTGTGGTCACTATTTTTTCTATCTTCATAAAATGTTGATTTTTTTTTCTTTTTGAATTTTTCCATTATAAATGCATTTTAGTTCTCTCACCTAAATTTTTTTCTCTTTTTAAAAAAAGATTTAATACAACACAAAGGGTCAAAAAATAGTTTTATAGATATGATTAATCTATGAGTGAATTTAAAGAAATTTTTTTTTTTAAGGTTTTTTTGAGACAGGGTCTCACTTTGTAGTTCAGGCTGGCCCTGAGCTCAGCCTCAAACTCACACCACAGCAATCCTCCTGCCTCTGCCTCCAAAGTGCTGGGATTACAGGCGTGAGCCACCACGCCCGGCACTGTGGTATGTGGTACTGGTTGCTGTTGGGGTGAGTCTCCACACCCAGTATTGTATGTGGTTACCAGGGATCGAACCCGGGTCCTTGTGCTTGCAAGACAGGCGCCAGAACCACTGAACTAAATCCCCGGCCCCTAAAGAAATTTTTTAATATACATAGAGTTATTTAATTTGGAAAATGTTAAGTTTTAGAGAATGGAGAAAATATACTCATTTCAATGTAAGTTTTGTGTTCATGACAAATGGATAACATAATTCTATTTGGAAATAAGGTCTCTATGAAAACATAATATAATAATTATGAGACAGATTAACCCCAGAGGCAGAAATACGATTTAATAAAAAAGATGCATAGTGTTTATTTTGAGAATTAAATTTCTCCTGTCTTCCTGCTAATGATCATTTGTCTATTTTTATTTTTAGAATTAGAAATACTGAAGTGGCTATTTTCTGGAACTAACTTGGCAGTTTTAGGTGGACAGAACTGCGGAGGATGAATCTCCATCTGGGCTTTCCTCTGAGGGCAGTGCTAAGGGAGGTGGCCGGTGGCGTCCAGGTGCTGTGGACGGTCGCATACAGGGACCCCAGGCAGCTGTCACAACCACAGCTAGTGGGAGGTGCTGCTACGCTGACTTTACAGATGAGCATGTTGACGTCGAGAGGTGATTTTGTCAAAATCACACAGGCTTGATGTCGAGAGATGACTTTGTCAAAATCACACAGGCTACAGATGTGTATTTGTGTGGCACTGGAATCTGTGCTCTTTCTTCTGCGATGTTTCCCCAGGAAACAAGCATGTTTACAAAAAACAGTGAAGGCAAACTTTGACATTTGTTTTTTATAAAAGCGTTTTAAATGCAGTAGTTTTTGTTTTAAGTAGCTGATACATTTTAACACCTAGTTGCCACAGTAACGACAAAGATGGAAAACAATTTGTGTAAGGAGAAAGACCTCAGAGCCTTTTGTTGACCCACATCTGATTGGAAGTGGCCCCTTTCTAAATGCATAAAAATACTTTTATTGAACTTAAGTTCAATACTTTAAGTTATTGAACTTAATGTGAGATGATAGAAATGAAGGCCATTTTCAAACTTTAGCTCTCATTAGAATGCTTGGAAGTTTGTAAAGGAGAATGTTTTTTGCCTCTACTAGAAAAGTTCTGGCATAGTACATCTGAGGTGGGATCTAGGAACCTATACTTTTCAACAAATCGTTCTGAACACCTGCTGAGTTTGACTCAAGTGTTCCAAAGACCATAACTTAAGAATCACCGGCCTGTGTTAATTATGAAGATTGAGGATTGTGGTATTTTTCCAAAAGATATGTGCAGACCTGTTTGCTTCTAAGTGATGCTGTATCTCAAATGTTTCTAATTGAAGAGGATGAGTCATTCCCCTCACTATTCCTGCATCTGATGCCCAGCAGATTAGGAGTGCAACCAGGAGAACATAGTACGTGGAGAATGCGGGTCTGAGGCCCACTCCCAGAAAGACTGTTTAGAGGCATAAGCCAAGGAGTTGGTAGGAACCCCTGAACAGATGTTCTGCTTCTGGAAACTGATCAACTTGAGCAAATTTAAATTTGCCCTCTGGTTTCACTGATTCGTATTTTCATAACATAAGAACAATGCTTAATCTCAAATCAGGAAGCCCAAGATTATTCTGAGAAAAAAATCCAATATACGCTCAAGATGATTTAATAACATTTGCCAACAGAGGAACATACTTCACAGATTTATTTTAATCAAAAGACTTTACTAATTTTTGAAGCAAGAAAGACACAGTTGGGTAAAGTTGTAGGAGTTTGAAGGGTTGGCATAGAAGCAAGCTGGGAAAAGTGCCCATCTGGTTTATGGGGTGTGTCTGGCTTCAGAGACGGAATCTCAGGCTCACGATGGTGATTTTATTGCCTGGAACAGAGAAAAACTCAATAGGGAGTCCTAGTGGAGAAGAGAATGTCTTCAAGGGATCTTTTGGTCCCAAAGCTTTGCCTTTATGACATTTGCCTATGCTGGGAGCCACGCCGTGTAAATGGCTTTTTGTTCTCAGTGGTTTTACACATTATTTGGGATACCTGGCTCAATGGAAGGCACTGATTTGGAATTTGTAGACCTGCATTTAAGTTCCTCTCTGGCCACTTACCAGATTCATGACCATTAGGGAATGTTCATAATCTCAATGAACCTTTAGAAATAAAAACAATGAGTAACTGCTTCACAAAATTCATTGGCATATGTCTGTGACATCAATGAAAATAATGTCAGTATATAAATTTTGCAAATAGACAATCCGAAGCAGGTGGCAACGCCTTAACATATGCATGCTGTCAGGCCCCAGGGCTTCTGCTATCTCTGTCAAAGGGATGCTAACCTTTCATAACACACATTGCAAATATATAATTTGTATGTATGACATGATTAAATGATGACTTGATAAGATGATGTTTGTAACAGTTATTACCAGGACATGTCTAGGGGAGTATAATTTGTTCTTTTCTTTTTTGTGAATCAAGAGTTAGAGAAATAAAGTTCTCCTTCAGGTAGCAGATCCAAGACATCATCACAATCTGAAAAGGAATACCCATGAGAGGTTGGACACAGTTTTATGGGAGGCAGAGTGGTCTATGTGATCTGTGGAGACCGTGGGGCTCCCGGATACTCTACTACTGAAAGGTCCCCCAGATGACTGTGCTGTCTCAAGGCAGACCGAGACACTTCCTGCTGTTGCTTCACTGAGGGTAAGTAGGGAAGAGGCACCTGGGTTAACTGCAGCTCTGTGGAGGGCAACTATGGGCAGAAAATCACTGCAACACTTTAAACATACAGAACCCACCAAGACAGTATCCGCACAGGAAAAGAAAAACCTTGTACAAATATTTTAATCTTTGTCATTAATATTTGTATTAATTGTGATTAATACATTACCTTTGGCCTTTACAGTTACATGAAGTGCTGAAAGTGGTGGCCATCTGCTGAAAAAAAGTACTATTTTTCTTTTCCTGAAGTGTGTGTGTGTGTGTGTGTGTGTGTGTGTGTATGTGTTTGTGTGTGTATGTGTGTGTGTGTATTTCAAACTTTTTATATTATGTCCAAAGAAGCCAAATAGAAGAGAGGTTGTAAAAATTTACAAAATGCAGTGTGTCCTAAAGTGGGTGTACAATATAAGTAATTTTTATAAAAGGAAAAATTCTAGTTATAATAAAACTATAAATTAGAGTGAACTCATAGAGCCCAGTGACTCAGTTTTGTTAGGTCATTAGAGATTTTAAAAACAAACACTCATTAGCTGGAATACATCTTAGTATTTACACCTTAGGTATTTGCCTAGGTGGTGGCTACTGTAATTGGCCATGCAGTGGAGACAAATGATGATACATGCATGCTCATTGGATATCTGGGCATCTGCATAGAAATCAAGCAACAATGTGTACCTTTACATCATTTGATACAAAAAAAGAGCAAATATATTTTTCTTTTTAAGTGTAGTTTTAGTAAATTTATATTGCAAAGAAATTTAAATAGAGAAAAGTTCATTTTTTCCTCTATATGTACTAATTTTCACTACCTTTAATCATCATTTAACTTCATGTTACTATCCTTTACTGTTTATAAATCTACCATATAAGATGGTGGTATAATACTTGAAGACTTCTTCTTCTTCTAGATCTCTCCTCACTCCCAAGTCAGGAGACCTGATTTGGTACGTGTGTCAGGGTTTACTGCAGTCTGGTAAAGCTATGTCCTGTCTTATGCTTCCTGGAGGGTCAGTGGGTTGTGCTGTTTCCGGTGCAATTTTGCTGCACTCCTTTCTGGTCGTTTGTTCACTATGGGCCCCTGGAGTCACAGGACCCCGAGTCTCAGCCCAGCCGGTGGTGGTGAAGAGAGCCGGTTGGCAGAGGGTACAGTCAGGAGGCCTTAAGCCCCCGGTCCCGTCTGATACTGTGGTTCACTCTGCCTCCAAGAATGAAAACGGGGCTTCAGGCTGCATGTGCATCTCTGTGTGTGTGTTCACCTCAGCAGAGCAGTGAGCTGGACCTGGGTTCCAGCTTTCCGTCTATAACATTATCATCATGTCATCAAAACTGCTTTGGTTTCTGACATTGTGCCCAAGGGGAGAACATTTTTATTGACCTAATCATTCTCCTTGTTGTGTGATTGTTCCTAATTCTTACCATTAACACTATTCTGATTACTGTCTTTTTGAAGAAAGATTTCTACCCCCTTGTATTAGAGTACTTTCTTGGGTACATTACAGAAAGTGGAATTACTGTATTCATGAGGTTGAGCAATTTTGTGGCTCTTAATGCAGGTACCAAGTCATTACTCAAAATGAGTGGACTGACGTACCCTCGCATTCATGAAAAACTCAAATTGCATTGACTCCATCTACCACTTTTGTCAAACTATATATGGAGAACAATACTCAAAATTATTGGTCTCTTATTTAAATAACTTTTATTTACTTGAACATAAAGGGGGTGGGAACAACATTTTTTTAAAAAGCTATTCCTTCACATTATAATTTTAAAGTTCTTTGGGATAGCTATAAAGGAAAATTAAATCATTATTTTTTTCAGTATTTATTAGTCATTTTGGAGCCATAGGTGGGATACATAATAGTTGGCTAAGTTGGTTAAAATAGTCTTTTTAAACTATAAATCAGATATATTCATAAAGTAATGAATTATTTTTTGTGTGTAACTTAGAAACTACCTTTGAAGGCACTTCTAAAATAAGATGCTCAAGATATGTTTGAATAACTCAGAGATGTATCACAATTATTAACATATTTTTATTTTTCTCCTTTTTAAGGTAAGCCTGATCACTTTCAATTAGAGGCATTCATTAGTTTGGAAAATATTGGAATTATTGTACCAAGAATGCAGAATGAAATACAAGCTGTTGGCTTCCAAAATTAGACATTGAAAGGCAGTGTGAAACTTAACCAGGAGAGGAAAGAATTTCTAATTTCTAATTTCAAATTTCAAAAATCCTCCTTAATATGTCCAGAAGAGACTTGGAGCTCTAAGTACCTCACAGGAGAGTACAAAAGTGTAACTTGAGGGAGGTTATAGGTAACAAAGATGGAAAACAGCCCTTGATTTGGTGGAAGAAGGCAAAGAGGAGGAAAGTAAGACCAAGACTGAAATTATGATTGTCCTGTTTCTTTACATCTATCAGCAATGCTGAGATGAGATGGAGAAGAAAGAAGCTGAAGGACATATAGATGCAGAGGGTTGAGGAAAAGTAACACCTGGAACTATTTAAAATTCAGTAACATTGTAGAGATGGTGCCAGACACCTCTGGATTAGATATAGGGAAATGTGTAACACTGAGGTAAACTTTGCTCATCTGTATTTTATGTTTTATGCCCTGATGCGATGTGCCGATCTTCAGTGAATAGGTGGAGATTTAGAGTCTGGACAAGGAAAGCTAAAAGGGATCATTGTGATTGAAGGCAAATACAATGAACCCTGGAAAGCAGCAGCAAGTAGCACCGCTGTATTCCTAGGAGAATATGGTGGCACAAGCAGAGTCCAAACTAACAGCTTTCCTCAGTGACCTGTGATCTTCAGAGAAACGCCCAGGGACTAGATATTCTCCCTCTGCTAAAACATGAAGCAGTGCACAGTTCCTCTTGTGAGCAGACAAATGAGCTTCCTGACATTTATCTTTGTATGTTTAGATTCTAACTAGACTAATACAGTTTGATACAAAACAATACAATACACTGTATCTCATTCATCCAGGTTTGTGAGCACCGTAATGTTTGTTTGGGTCACCACCTGGCATGCTTTTGTGTGCTGTACTCACCTGATTCTCCTTCAGTGTTATTTGTCCCTGCTCCTTACACCCAATGAAGGTTCTAACACATCTAAAAATCTTCTCATTTTGTTGCACTCTCTGAACAAAGTTGGCTGGGAAAAAGCCAATCCTGTCGTGAATTTTTCCCTGAAAGGAAACAGGAGGCATTTATTTGTAGTTGTAGCACTTGTAGGAATTGCCAAATAGTTACAAAACAATCTTTTCTTTTTATCAATTTTTTTTTTTAGACAGGGTCTTGCCTTGTTGTTCAGGCATGAGCCACCTCACCCGGCACTGTGGTATGTGATGCTGATTGCTGCTGGGCATGAGAGTCCACGCCCAGTATTGTATGTGGTTACCCAGGGATTGAACCTGGGTCCCTGAACTTGTAAGACAGGCGCCTGAACCACTAAGCTAAATCCCCGGCCCTATTTTTTTCTTTTTAAAGAAAGAGAACTACTTACTTTCCACCAGTCTTCATTAGAATCCTCTAGAAGAGTAATCATGTCTCCTGGCCTAAAATGAAGAGTTAAAGAATTGGGTGAGGAAATTAAAAAAAGAAAATAATACTACATGATACTATGGTGGACAGCTCGTTAGAAATACTAGAGGTAGTCAGACAGAGCTAGGACCTGGCAGAAGTCAATGCAGAACACATCACAACTGCGTGTTGAAGGCCAGGCTTCCAGACAAAGAGAAAGACCATTGTACATACTTCCCCTCGGGAGGAACAGTCATGATTGACAGTCTAAGTAGGCGTCAATCCCCATGGGTAGAGACCAAAACCTCCCTTGCTCATTCCTTCCCAGAGAATCCTTATTCATTCTATGTACTTGGTAGTACATTTGATCCTCACTTAATAAATATTATTCAAGTGACTGTATTTGTGATCTTATTGGAAGACCAAGTTTTTCCTCACTGTATATACCTACTGATTTTCCATTGGATCAATATTACCTAAGTGGCAATACTTGTAATCTTATTAGTTGACTATAGTTTTGTTGCACCTTATACTTGCCTGACCTTGTGGTTTTGTTCTACAGAGCTCCCTTGAGAAGTGGGGTTCTTGGGCAATCTACTTTGATTCCTCTGTCTCGCAAATAGGAGTCGCCTTTCATTCAATAAATTCTTTCTGCTCTTATCCTCTGCTATTCCTAGAATTCATTATTCAATTTTAGATGACACAAACTTGGCATATCAGGCATCTAGCAGGCTGGGAGTTATATTTCCCTCTTACTACTTAGAGGACCATATATGATAAACCCCATATTACTAAAGAGAAAAGTAAGTTTTTCATTCTTGCACGCAGTCTTAAAAGACACAGAACTAAAACAAACATGACCTTACAGTTTTCTTCACTGAAGAAAATAGATGGTAGGTATAATTTCAGTGCTGCATTTCAAAAAGTAATCCATCTCTTAATTTGATACACAGATGATCATATTTACACTGCAAAAACCACCCCATTAGTTACAACTTGCTAAGTTTCAAACTGCCAGGTCCCCTTTATACCTACCTCTCATCCCTTGGCATGTCTTTCTAGATTCTGATACACTTACATTTATTGTAGATATGTGTAGCTATTTTGTTTTTATTTACTATTCACATGGAGAATTTGTTACCATTATAATTATTCACATCTTCTCATTACCTTTGTGGAAGGTAGTGCAGTTTTGCTCACCTATTCCTTCTGTGTTTACCACTTTTATGTTGGAATGATTTGGAATTTTGCACCAGGTTTTGGGCTTGTATTTACATCACTCACCAAGAGCTATTTGGGTTCAGGTGAAGACTCAAGTGTTTTGTGTTGGTGGTGCCATTTAGACGTGTGTGTTATTTGCCACTTGTTTTATTTCCAAAATTCAAGGTCCCGGTGTGTGTGTGTGTTCATGCACACACATGAGTTCCTTTAGCTCCATTTATAGGAGCTTTAACCAGGTGAAGGCTCTGATTTTCCATTGTGGAAGGGAGTCTCTGTATCTTCAACTATTTTCTCTCATTCGATTCTCTCTTCTTTCTTTTCTGAACTTCTAATTAATAGATATTGCACCTTTGAATTTCTTCCTTCCCAGCTTTTGCCTTTCTCATGTATTTTTCTTAGGATTTTTTTGAACATTCTTTGATTGCTGGTCATCTTCATTGTTCTCATTTTAACTGTATTTTTTATGGCCTGTCATGAAATTCCAAATATTTCTGGTTGTATCATGGAATCCTTTCTTTTTTTCTAATACTGCTATGGAAGTAGATCTTAAAAAAGATATTTTTGGGTATTCTTTGGAATTGGAGAAAGAGGTGAAATAGGGTTGTGCTCATTTTGGTATTCTGGTTCAATATCCTCTGCTGTCATTTTCAATTCTCAGTTAATATCTATTTTCACTGGGGATTACAACCTAACAGGGATGTTCCACCTGAAGCGTTAAACACAACTGGCATTTTGATATTTCAACAGTCACAGTTATGTGCTGAGGCTGCAGAAAGCAAGATGGCTGAAAATCACTTTTTCCTAGGTAAGGGATTTAATTAAGCAGCAAGGATGAAAGTCAATGTAGAATAATCTTCTAAGCTGCAGCAGATTTTATTTAACCCAATAACCTAAGAAACCATGTGTCAGTAGCAAATACAATGACTCTGCTGATGGTTTGGTAGGAATTGTGAGTAGGACATAGAGCTGGAGACTGGGGAGGTATTTTCCTAAAGCTAAAGGAAGATGCAGCCTGAATCTGACCTGTATTTTTATAGTCTAGCGGGAGACTCACTTTGTAATGGGCTCAGAGATGGACCATCCCCAAAGCATGACCCATGTTAATTAAAAAATATATTAGAATAAAAGTCTTACTGGAGTAGAAGCCATAATTTTATGAGAAATACCAAACATAGTGCTAGCAGTGTGATGATGATTCTGGCTCTTCCTACAAAAGAATTCTACCAAGATTAGAAAATGGCACAGTGAGTAAAGAGTTAAATTCATCCATTTGTTTTTACTTTGCTTCTGTTTACACAGTTATTTAACTCAATATACAGAGTGTGGATTCTGGAACAGCCATTTTACCAGGCACCAGGTTGAACAAAATCTTCACTGGAAGTAATATGCTAGTGAGAAAACTGGATGATAAGTAAAAAACACAGCAAAACATCTAACAAATGTTTGATAAAAAATACACTGCATATAAATAATCAATAAGCACACAATTGCAAGTTGTCATAAGGACTATGAAAGAAATAGACAGAATGAAGCCATAAAGAAGAAGAATGGATTGTTTTGAGAGAATAGTGAAATAATCTGAGCATCTGATGGGGACAGCTAATGCCTTTTTCAATATAAGGAGGATCCTTCTCTAGGCTAGCATTTGAATCCAAGACAACAGCTCTCGAATGAACATCAGAGCCAGCAATCCCGGGGCTCATGGAGTTCACACCCCCTGTCCTCACCCAGGCACCACGCAGCAGACAGCACTCTTTCCATGGGGCTGGGAAAGGTCTAGAGTTCCTTTTCTCACTGGGCTCTAACTGGTACATATGGCATTTAAGGCAAGACCATTCTGTGATAGTTTTTCTTTTTTAATATGTTGACCCATTTTTAAGGCCTGAGGTAGAGGCCAGTGAGTTTCATTTCTTAAATTCATACACTCAGCCACTTTCCTTCCCAGGGCTTCATTACCCTGGGCGGCCTGCAACCATCTTAACCACACATTCTGGGTCCATGTACCAGAAAATGAGAGACAGTCTTTATGCTCAAGAGCTTGTGAGACTATTTACATTAGCCATGATTCAGGGAACCCGAGCAAACTCCACGGGCAGCCGTCTACATACTGCTGCTGTAGCACCAGTTTCCTGTTACCCTGACTTCAGATACAGTCAGCTGTGTCATCCTTCCTGGCACTCATTACCATGGGATTTCTTCTTAATTCAGTTCTTTTTTTGCCATGATGGTGTTGAGATTCTGAGTGCTGCCATCAAAGAACCAGTTGAAGTCATTGTGCCAATCTGATTCACACAAACAGCCTTGTGATGGGTCCCAGAGGGAAGGAGGCCTTTGCTCATAATTCTTCTTCTAGTTGTTCTGCAGATGGACAGTGTGACTCCATCTGCAGTTGTTTCATCCTTGCAGGGCCCCCACGTCCATTTCCGTGGAAAAATTTTTTATTCATCTTATTACACTTCAAGTATTACTCAAATTATCCTATTCTAGTCTACCAGTCTTTCAGGTGATTTTATGTTTCTAATCCATTTTGTATGGATTTTCTATAATTTATTTCTAAATTCTAGGGACCAATGTGATAAGATCCCAAATAATTACAGTTACGTTGTTTTTCCTAAACTCAGAAAATTCTAAGTTTAAGTGAAAGTGATACTTGCACTGTCCCCTGACACAGAGTGTAAGACTTTTCCTAATAATAAAAACACCGGTATCTTATTTGGTGAAGAAGACAGTTCAGAGCACCACAGCGGGGCTTTTCCTTTTGTTTGGTCAATAAAATTTGTCATAGGTCCAGGGGAAGGTTTTCAGGTTGGTTATACAGCAGCTGATGAAAAATCTTGAAATGGCACAGGTACTGTGGACAAGCACTGAGAATAGAAATAAAACAACTAAGGGCAAGTACAGAATCGCTCACAGTTGAGGAGGACCGGGTCTATCTGTGCGTGTGTAAGTGTCGGTATCTATGTGCGTGTGGGACTGATTGCTGTTACCCGAGTGTGTTCTCAGCAATCTCTATCTCTCTCATTTGTCATTTTTCCACAAAGGCATTTGAGCTCATCTTGTCTACTACCAGTAAACTGGGTTCAGTTTAGGAGGTGCAGCGTGTGTGGTGTAAATGAATAATGCCAGCTGAGCCTTGTCAGCTACAGGGAACCGTCTTTAAAGTGTTATAAAGGTTGTCTGTTGTTCCAAGGATGAGAGGTCCTGGCAGCAAGAATGTGAGTTGATCTAAGGCCCTGCCGCCCAGCCTTCTCCATTCCCTTTTCAGGGCACAGATTCCTGTCAGGGTCCTGCTATCCTCTTGATGAGGCCACTGCTTCTGAGAAACATTTACTCCACTGTCCGAGACAACAGGAGACCTCAGACTGGCCCTGCTTTGGGAAATACGTGTGATCCAAGTAGGTTGATGGAGGGCTTTGTTTTAGGAATGTTTTGGACACATTAATACTTGTATTTTAGTATTCAGAGAAAATATGTTTTTACTCACTGCTCCATCTCTGCCCATTTAGCCAAAGGAGATTCTAGTACAATGTAGTTCATATTTTTGAATGTTTATGACATTGTAGGTCTAATGCACTGGAGGTGCAGAAACAAAAAGATTTCTGTAAGCCTCAGTTTTCTTAATTTTAATGTAAAGATAATAATTGGAACTCTGTCATTTTTTTAAGGATTAAGTAATAATACTTGGGGAGCATCTTCCCTCTGAGCCACCTCTAATAGTTCTCACAGAGTATATCAGCATGGAGGGTCTGAATATCGTCCAGAATCTGAAAGCAGTGGCGATTCTGGTAAGGGTGAAGAGGACAGTTGCATAGTCTGGAGGGTCTGCAATGTCGACTGAATGAAGTAGGTATAACCAGGTGCAAATAAGTACATTAAGTACACAGGTTCAGAGAGATTTCACTACTTATGTGCAGAGTTCCAACCTGTGATTAATTCCACTAAATCAAGTTGCCTCTGGTATTACTAATGCCTCATCACAACTCAAGAGGAGTGCCTATTTTATTCTGAAGTATTTTGAGCAATCTTTAATATCTTCTACTACTTCATATTCATTAGGCAAAGAACCCCAAATCAACCATACAGCAACCATAGTCATTCAATCAAAAAGAAATATTCCTGCAGAACCAAGCTAATGGGAGGGAGCAGAAAAAGGCACCAGCCAAATGCTCCCATTGAGTTAACATCTACTGCTTAATTTTTCACCAGACTGATTTCCTGATTTGCATGATCCTGGTGTACCATCTTTTACAAAGAGGGCATATAGGTAAAAAATCAGAACACTGCAAATTTTTCAGTTTGATCCTTTCCTCCTTCCTGACACCCATAAGGCTGCTCCAACTTTCTCAAGTCCATAGACTAGCAAAAGCATTCAGCTAACGGGCCATTTGGAAGGAATTTGGCAAATGTTCCTTAACTGTCATGGATCACGCTCTTCAGAATCTAATTGAAAGAGGCATTTGAGTGAGAGAGGGACTGTTAAACACATTACTGACATTCAGAAGGATCTGGGTTTCTTGACATAGTGCAGCATCGGGACATAATATGCATCAGAGACTTTCCTCAAATAGGCTTAATTGCATTTTGATGTCCTGGTGACTGTGAAGATTATTTTTAAATCAAATTGGTGCATTAGAATTACATTTAGTTTTAATTAAGTTGATGTATTTGCCAAGCAGTAATGTACTTAGAGAATGGAAAAGAAACAACGAGGGAGTCTTCCCCTAGCTCCCTCTTCTCAAGAGCCCTTCTGTTCTCACTTTTATAGGGATTTATAAAGCCTTGCAAGGTGCTCAACATCAGAATGGAAGTCACAGGCCAAAAAACAAATGTAGGTCTGTGTGCAGAGCACCGACAGAATCAAGAAACCCAAGTTCTATTTTTTCGTTTTCCCCTACCTCACTGTGTATTTTGGGTAAGTTGTAGTTTTTCTAAAACCAGGTAGATAATCAGAACTCAATAGATCATTTAATCATACAAATTTCCAAGTGAAACTTGACTCTCTAGACTAGAAGAGTATAGATGTCTCTAGTTCAATAATATTCTCCAGGAGATTTTTACAATTTATAACAACTGGCTCACCTGAGTTTAACCTGAATTTTCTCCTCTGTTAAATGCTTTTGCTTGGGTAATCTTGCATTTTTGCTAAAAAGATTTGAGGTAGTGCTAAGTAAAATGTGAATGACTTTGAGGATGAGTGACTTATATCCTGTCTAGCATATCTTTTCAGGTTACTTCCTCCCATTTTGATGTCTTTGCTGTAGAAAAATGATCATAATACATATTATTCTTGTCCACAGAAATACAAGTGAGCTGTTCCTGCTAGATTCTAATCAGTTATTACCCCATGAGTACTGATGAGTTTTACTTCTATGCATAAATTCATATCAATATTCCTTGTTACTTACATGTATAACACACTGAATTTTCCTCTGAGCCAATGCTTCATCCTCTAGTTCTCATTAATTAATGATTAAATAAGAATTCATCCTGTATATATTTTTTTATTTGTATAAGAATAATAATTTTAATTTAAAAAATTCTGCTTCAACAGGAATGACTTTTCATGGACCCACTTTAGAGATGACAAGCTTTCTAGCCCTACACATCAGACCTGCCAATCCTAATAGACTTGTAAGTCAGCATGGGATAGATTAACATATTACCTAGATCCATTGAGTAAAAAGGAAGTGAGGGAGGAGGGATAAAGGGTACAGGGGAGCAATTGGATAGGAGAAATAACTTCTAGAATTCTTTAGCACAGACGGGTAAGCACTGAAAGCAGTCAACATTATAGTTCAGAGTAGCTAGTAGAGATTTTGAAGGTTCCTGACAGAAAAGATACACGTTTAAGCTGATATAGAGTTATTCTGATGTGAACAATACATAGCATATACATTCCTGAAAAGCACACACTACTCAACACGTGACTGAATTCCTTTAAGTGAAAAAAAAAAATCTAACACCTCACAAAAATGTGAACTTCTTCAGAGAAGAAACCAACCACAATCAACATGGACTGGAAAAAATAAGCAGGACAGAAAGCATTGGGGTTGGGAGTCAACCTCCCTAGATTCCAATCCTGAACCTCCACCTCCAACCTGTGAAGTCTTGGTCTTGTCTCTCCCACCTTCTTTCTAAAAAAGATAAAGAACCATAAATTGTCCTAATAAAAGATGAAATAAAACTAGCTGGGTTTACAAACCTAGCGGTGTGAAATTTTAAAACAGTCTTGTCAAAATCAAAACTGGAATGAATATGGCTATCTACACGTACTCCGTCTCCTGACATGAAATTTCACCACTTGTTTCTGAGATAGATTTGCAGTTGCTCCCTATTTGGTATCTTTTAAAGAAATGTTCTTGTTCTGAAGTTTAAACATTCATCCTAACTCTTTCCTACTGTATGTCTTTCACTATCCCAATGCTTTTGAGTTATTTTATATCTCAGGCACACACAAGTTGTAGGAAGTATGTTAGGGGAGTAGAAGCGGGCTTCACAGGCCGCCATGCTGTCTCTTCCTTCTGGAAGCTCAGCTCCAACATCACCTACTTGCAAAGACATCCTGATCCACCCACAGTATTAGTGCTTAAATGCCCCCTTGAGGCACTTCAGAGCACCTGAACTGTATCTTCTTTCTACTGTTCTGTTGTTCCCAGACCCACACAGCCCTTTGAATTTTTTGAGAACAGGGAACATCCTATGGAGAGCAATCCTGCAAACAATGATACAAAGGATACAAACACTTTATACTCGTTTTTCACATGATATCTTGAGGAAATTCAACAGTGATGAATTTGGGTCATCCTATCTCTAGAGAGTGTTGGAAACATTAGCTAATGAGACAGGACTGTCTGCTTTCATTACCATTTGTTTATGGACAATTTGATTCTTGTTGTCTTGAAGAATCTGACAATTTATTAATCTAAACTTATATTTGGGTTTTAAAAAGTATAAGTTTTTCTTTGAAGCCCCCCAGATGTAGGTATTCTGGTATACCCTGAAATGGTAGTTTGTATCTGTCTTAGACAACATTGGAAAAGCAGTTTCCTGTTTTTCTTTTTTGGCTTGTAAGCTCCCCTCCCTTTCCCCTCCCGCCCCTTATAAAAATGGACATTATCATATAAATCTGTTTGGGAAGAACTAATAAAAATGAAAATGATTCAGATGTAGAAAGTTAAAATGGATTCTCTGGAATAGACATTATATGATCACTGAGGTATGATTTGAACCTTTCAATCTGGTTCTTTATTTTACAGTTCCTTAGACAGTCTAGGAGTTTGTGTTTCCTCAAAGTTATTTACGCTTGGGCCGGGGAGTTAGCTCAGTGGTTCCGGCGCCTGTCTTGCAAGCGCAAGGGCCCGGGTTCGATTCCCCGGATACCACATAACAATACTGGGTGTGGAGACCCACACCCAGCAGCAACCAGTACCACTATACCACAGTGCCGGGCGTGGTGGCTCACGCCTGTAATCCCAGCACTCGGGAGGCAGAGGCAGGAGGAT